>CAWUDS030001147.1:0-125874 GCA_963859935.3 Lathyrus sativus
CTTACAGACATGTGTAAACGTATGAGTCTAAGCATCCCAACTCATATATATTATGGATCATTGACTAAGAAAATCTACAACTCAAAGTACAAAACATTTGAAATTTTAAACACCAAATCCAAAATATTTGACATGTTTACCTCAGTATATGAACATGACACACCGTGATAGTGTGAAACTGAGGTCATTCCTAACAACAAATCATTGTATTAGCCATACTTCTTAGAACAACGATGTCCTCACACTATTTTGATCTCTAAGGATCCTAGTCAAACCAAATAGGTAACAATAGTTATTTCTAAACGGGTTTTAACATAAAAGACTACTCATACTATTTCATTTGATATGTAAGAGATCACCAAAGAGGAAATAACAACTGAGTGAAACATATTAGATTTTATCCACTCTATAAATAAGGAAATTGTCTCTTAGGTATAACCACAAAGTCAATTCATTCTTGTTTTTTCTAGCATTTTTAGAAAGAATTTGTCTGCTGCAAAAACGCCACTTTCAACAAAAGAAGGAAAACCACGAGAAGTATGCGCGTAGAATGGAGCATAGCACCAAAACGTAACAACCATTTAAGAGAATATTAAATTACTTTCTTGTGTTTTCTATTTAGTAAGTCCATGCAGGAATATTATAAAATAAGAATTATAAATGCATATCCATTTCAATTCGTAAATCATGAGTAACAAGAAAGTTAAATATAAAATTATGATAAAGAACTTGTAACTAACCCCCCTTATATTGAATTTAATTATTTCAAACAAATTTCAAATGCCATCTATCTTACCGTTCATCAAAAATTAAAATTATTATAAACTTCTACTTTTTGTTTTATTCAAATAAGAAAATACTAAGATGCGATATGAGGAATTGCAAACATTTGAATATATTTTTTGAAAAATATTCTATTCGTCGGCAATGCAAATTATTTTTGCACTATTCTATAATAGAATTACAGTATTTAATAGTAATACCTAAATGATTGTTACAAAAATAAAAATAGAGCATTTAAACGCAATTTTTAAAGAAAGCTACAGACAATATTTAAATGATAAGATGATAAATAAATATTATATCTTATTTGAAACTAAAACAAAGTAAAAATATAATAAAGAAAATAAACAACAAGAAGTTGACACCACCAAGTGTCGCACTTGAGACATTAAGAGGAGCGAACTCTCAATTCCCAAGCCTTCAACAATAGGCCAACATCTTTGTGTGATGAATTTGGTTTAGTATATTATGTTAACCGTATACTGAACTATTTTTATAGAGATAAACTTCCAATAAAATAAAAACAATTATTAAGATTTAAAGTTTATTCATTTTATATTTAAATAATTTTTTACAAAGTATTAAAATTGCTATTTTTATATAAAAAAATTATTATCACATGTATTTTATTCCAACTGTAAGAGATATGTTTGATGATTATGTGGATAATTTGGTTATGTGAAATATTGTAGCGCTACTTACTCATTATAATTTTCAACTTGTTAATTTTTTGAAATATTTAAAACTATGAGTGATTTGACACGTTTTTAAAGTTGTGATGTTTTTTAAACAGCATAAACAAATATTTTATAATTTTCATTTATAGATATGAAAAATACTGAAATTATTATACTTTCCTAAACCATTGAGAAGTAGATACTGCTTTTGAAATCAAATTTAATGTCCAACAAATAAATGTCTTAATTTATATTCCTAAAATAAATCAAAATTTTTTGTATGACCTACAAATTTAGAATAATTGGAGAATTAATGTGCTTGGTAAAAGGAAGAATAAACTATGAAATACTTGAAATTTTGAAAGAGTTGTGTGAAACCATTTAATGCTTGAAATGAAAGTGAACGTGAATAAAATATTTGAGGGAAACATTTATTCAACAATTACGAATGCTCCATATTCATTAATTCGCTTCAAACCATACTAACCAAGATCAATAGATAATAAGAGCTTGATCGATCCTCAAAAGGTAGGATTCTCATCATTAAGTCAGATCGGCGATTCGTACCACAAAGGCTATCATGAGAACTTGGTTCGAGAAAGGGACCAACTTACTTCTATCGAAAGTATCTCATATGGGCACGGATAGGTGTCCCGCATGTGGTTGAGTTTCCCGTTGAAGAGTTTCCAACGGTGGTACAAGTGTATGTGGAAGAAAGAGCTTCCACTTGAGGGGGAATGTTGAAAAAGAATTACAAGTGTGCGTAATGTGGAAAATAGTCCCACATTGGATAGGAATATGGTGACTTTAGAAATTAGAAGTGAGAGAACACACTCACCTATCACCTTAAGGTTTTGGGTGAATATGTAGTGTGTCTCTCACAAAGGTGGGTTGCTCTAAGAAGGATGTCCCACCGTTGAGAATGCTCCTCGCTTAACCCATCGATTATTGCGCTAACATGAGTCACAACAGAGATCATAATCGTATTAAAATGATGATGCGAAAATATGATCCATCTCTTAGACTTAAACCTCATACCCTATATGAAATTCTATGAAGCACATGTACAAAAAAATTGTACCACACATCTTCTTAGACAAATTTCATCATTTTTTCGTTTTTAAAATACTTTTTAAACCCAATACTTAATAAACTTACGATGGGACTTACAGACATGTGTAAACGTATGAGTCTAAGCATCCCAACTCATATATATTATGGATCATTGACTAAGAAAATCTACAACTCAAAGTACAAAACATTTGAAATTTTAAACACCAAATCCAAAATATTTGACATGTTTACCTCAGTATATGAACATGACACACCGTGATAGTGTGAAACTGAGGTCATTCCTAACAACAAATCATTGTATTAGCCATACTTCTTAGAACAACGATGTCCTCACACTATTTTGATCTCTAAGGATCCTAGTCAAACCAAATAGGTAACAATAGTTATTTCTAAACGGGTTTTAACATAAAAGACTACTCATACTATTTCATTTGATATGTAAGAGATCACCAAAGAGGAAATAACAACTGAGTGAAACATATTAGATTTTATCCACTCTATAAATAAGGAAATTGTCTCTTAGGTATAACCACAAAGTCAATTCATTCTTGTTTTTTCTAGCATTTTTAGAAAGAATTTGTCTGCTGCAAAAACACCACTTTCAACAAAAGAAGGAAAACCACGAGAAGTATGCGCGTAGAATGGAGCATAGCACCAAAACATAACAACCATTTAAGAGAATATTAAATTACTTTCTTGTGTTTTCTATTTAGTAAGTCCATGCAGGAATATTATAAAATAAGAATTATAAATGCATATCCATTTCAATTCGTAAATCATGAGTAACAAGAAAGTTAAATATAAAATTATGATAAAGAACTTGTAACTAACCCCCCTTATATTGAATTTAATTATTTCAAACAAATTTCAAATGCCATCTATCTTACCGTTCATCAAAAATTAAAATTATTATAAACTTCTACTTTTTGTTTTATTCAAATAAGAAAATACTAAGATGCGATATGAGGAATTGCAAACATTTGAATATATTTTTTGAAAAATATTCTATTCGTCGGCAATGCAAATTATTTTTGCACTATTCTATAATAGAATTACAGTATTTAATAGTAATACCTAAATGATTGTTACAAAAATAAAAATAGAGCATTTAAACGCAATTTTTAAAGAAAGCTACAGACAATATTTAAATGATAAGATGATAAATAAATATTATATCTTATTTGAAACTAAAACAAAGTAAAAATATAATAAAGAAAATAAACAACAAGAAGTTGACACCACCAAGTGTCGCACTTGAGACATTAAGAGGAGCGAACTCTCAATTCCCAAGCCTTCAACAATAGGCCAACATCTTTGTGTGATGAATTTGGTTTAGTATATTATGTTAACCGTATACTGAACTATTTTTATAGAGATAAACTTCCAATAAAATAAAAACAATTATTAAGATTGAAAGTTTATTCATTTTATATTTAAATAATTTTTTACAAAGTATTAAAATTGCTATTTTTATATAAAAAAATTATTATCACATGTATTTTATTCCAACTGTAAGAGATATGTTTGATGATTATGTGGATAATTTGGTTATGTGAAATATTGTAGCGCTACTTACTCATTATAATTTTCAACTTGTTAATTTTTTGAAATATTTAAAACTATGAGTGATTTGACACGTTTTTAAAGTTGTGATGTTTTTTAAACAGCATAAACAAATATTTTATAATTTTCATTTATAGATATGAAAAATACTGAAATTATTATACTTTCCTAAACCATTGAGAAGTAGATACTGCTTTTGAAATCAAATTTAATGTCCAACAAATAAATGTCTTAATTTATATTCCTAAAATAAATCAAAATTTTTTGTATGACCTACAAATTTAGAATAATTGGAGAATTAATGTGCTTGGTAAAAGGAAGAATAAACTATGAAATACTTGAAATTTTGAAAGAGTTGTGTGAAACCATTTAATGCTTGAAATGAAAGTGAACGTGAATAAAATATTTGAGGGAAACATTTATTCAACAATTACGAATGCTCCATATTCATTAATTCGCTTCAAACCATACTAACCAAGATCAATAGATAATAAGAGCTTGATCGATCCTCAAAAGGTAGGATTCTCATCATTAAGTCAGATCGGCGATTCGTACCACAAAGGCTATCATGAGAACTTGGTTCGAGAAAGGGACCAACTTACTTCTATCGAAAGTATCTCATATGGGCACGGATAGGTGTCCCGCATGTGGTTGAGTTTCCCGTTGAAGAGTTTCGAACGGTGGTACAAGTGTATGTGGAAGAAAGAGCTTCCACTTGAGGGGGAATGTTGAAAAAGAATTACAAGTGTGCGTAATGTGGAAAATAGTCCCACATTGGATAGGAATATGGTGACTTTAGAAATTAGAAGTGAGAGAACACACTCACCTATCACCTTAAGGTTTTG
This sequence comes from Lathyrus sativus, assembly GCA_963859935.3. Lineage (NCBI taxonomy): Eukaryota > Viridiplantae > Streptophyta > Magnoliopsida > Fabales > Fabaceae > Lathyrus > Lathyrus sativus. Next base: position 4,943 of record CAWUDS030001147.1, read on the forward strand.
GGTGAATATGTAGTGTGTCTCTCACAAAGGTGGGTTGCTCTAAGAAGGATGTCCCACCGTTGAGAATGCTCCTCGCTTGACCCACCGATTGTTGCGCTAACATGAGTCACAACAGAGATCATAATCGTATTAAAATGATGATGCGGAAATATGATCCATCTCTTAGACTTAAACCTCATACCCTATATGAAATTCTATGAAGCACATGTACAAAAAAATTGTACCACACATCTTCTTAGACAAATTTCATCTTTTTTTCGTTTTTAAAATACTTTTTAAACCCAATACTTAATAAACTTACGATGGGTCTTACAGACATGTGTAAATGTATGAGTCTAAGCATCCCAACTCATATATATTATGGATCATTGACTAAGAAAATCTACAACTCAAAGTACAAAACATTTGAAATTTTAAACACCAAATCCAAAATATTTGACATGTTTACCTCAGTATATGAACATGACACACCGTGATAGTGTGAAACTGAGGTCATTCCTAACAACAAATCATTGTATTAGCCATACTTCTTAGAACAACGATGTCCTCACACTATTTTGATCTCTAAGGATCCTAGTCAAACCAAATAGGTAACAATAGTTATTTCTAAACGGGTTTTAACATAAAAGACTACTCATACTATTTCATTTGATATGTAAGAGATCACCAAAGAGGAAATAACAACTGAGTGAAACATATTAGATTTTATCCACTCTATAAATAAGGAAATTGTCTCTTAGGTATAACCACAAAGTCAATTCATTCTTGTTTTTTCTAGCATTTTTAGAAAGAATTTGTCTGCTGCAAAAACACCACTTTCAACAAAAGAAGGAAAACCACGAGAAGTATGCGCGTAGAATGGAGCATAGCACCAAAACATAACAACCATTTAAGAGAATATTAAATTACTTTCTTGTGTTTTCTATTTAGTAAGTCCATGCAGGAATATTATAAAATAAGAATTATAAATGCATATCCATTTCAATTCGTAAATCATGAGTAACAAGAAAGTTAAATATAAAATTATGATAAAGAACTTGTAACTAACCCCCCTTATATTGAATTTAATTATTTCAAACAAATTTCAAATGCCATCTATCTTACCGTTCATCAAAAATTAAAATTATTATAAACTTCTACTTTTAGTTTTATTCAAATAAGAAAATACTAAGATGCGATATGGGGAATTGCAAACATTTGAATATATTTTTTGAAAAATATTCTATTCGTCGGCAATGCAAATTATTTTTGCACTATTCTATAATAGAATTACAGTATTTAATAGTAATACCTAAATGATTGTTACAAAAATAAAAATGGAGCATTTATACGCAATTTTTAAAGAAAGCTACAAACAATATTTAAATGATAAGATGATAAATAAATATTATATCTTATTTGAAACTAAAACAAAGTAAAAATATAATAAAGAAAATAAACAACAAGAAGTTGACACCACCAAGTGTCGCACTTGAGACATTAAGAGGAGCGAACTCTCAATTCCCAAGCCTTCAACAATAGGCCAACATCTTTGTGTGATGAATTTGGTTTAGTATATTATGTTAACCGTATACTGAACTATTTTTATAGAGATAAACTTCAAATAAAATAAAAACAATTATTAAGATTTAAAGTTTATTCATTTTATATTTAAATAATTTTTTACAAAGTATTAAAATTGCTATTTTTATATAAAAAAATTATTATCACATGTATTTTATTCCAACTGTAAGAGATATGTTTGATGATTATGTGGATAATTTGGTTATGTGAAATATTGTAGCGCTACTTACTCATTATAATTTTCAACTTGTTAATTTTTTGAAATATTTAAAACTATGAGTGATTTGACACGTTTTTAAAGTTGTGATGTTTTTTAAACAGCATAAACAAATATTTTATAATTTTCATTTATAGATATGAAAAATACTGAAATTATTATACTTTCCTAAACCATTGAGAAGTAGATACTGCTTTTGAAATCAAATTTAATGTCCAACAAATAAATGTCTTAATTTATATTCCTAAAATAAATCGAAATTTTTTGTATGACCTACAAATTTAGAATAATTGGAGAATTAATGTGCTTGATGAAAGGAAAGAATAAACTATGAAATACTTGAAATTTTGAAAGAGTTGTGTGAAACCATTTAATGCTTGAAATGAAAGTGAACGTGAATAAAATATTTGAGGGAAACATTTATTCAACAATTACGAATGCTCCATATTTATTAATTCGCTTCAAACCATACTAACCAAGATCAATAGATAATAAGAGCTTGATCGATCCTCAAAAGGTAGGATTCTCATCATTAAGTCAGATCGGCGATTCGTACCACAAATGCTATCATGAGAACTTGGTTTCGAGAAATGGACCAACTTACTTCTATCGAAAGTATCTCATATGGGCACGGATAGGTGTCCCGCATGTGGTTGAGTTTCCCGTTGAAGAGTTTCCAACGGTGGTACAAGTGTATGTGGAAGAAAGAGCTTCCACTTGAGGGGGAATGTTGAAAAAGAATTACAAGTGTGCGTAATGTGGAAAATAGTCCCACATTGGATAGGAATATGGTGACTTTAGAAATTAGAAGTGAGAGAACACACTCACCTATCACCTTAAGGTTTTGGGTGAATATGTAGTGTGTCTCTCACAAAGGTGGGTTGCTCTAAGAAGGATGTCCCACCGTTGAGAATGCTCCTCGCTTGACCCACCGATTGTTGCGCTAACATGAGTCACAACAGAGATCATAATCGTATTAAAATGATGATGCGGAAATATGATCCATCTCTTAGACTTAAACCTCATACCCTATATGAAATTCTATGAAGCACATGTACAAAAAAATTGTACCACACATCTTCTTAGACAAATTTCATCTTTTTTTCGTTTTTAAAATACTTTTTAAACCCAATACTTAATAAACTTACGATGGGTCTTACAGACATGTGTAAATGTATGAGTCTAAGCATCCCAACTCATATATATTATGGATCATTGACTAAGAAAATCTACAACTCAAAGTACAAAACATTTGAAATTTTAAACACCAAATCCAAAATATTTGACATGTTTACCTCAGTATATGAACATGACACACCGTGATAGTGTGAAACTGAGGTCATTCCTAACAACAAATCATTGTATTAGCCATACTTCTTAGAACAACGATGTCCTCACACTATTTTGATCTCTAAGGATCCTAGTCAAACCAAATAGGTAACAATAGTTATTTCTAAACGGGTTTTAACATAAAAGACTACTCATACTATTTCATTTGATATGTAAGAGATCACCAAAGAGGAAATAACAACTGAGTGAAACATATTAGATTTTATCCACTCTATAAATAAGGAAATTGTCTCTTAGGTATAACCACAAAGTCAATTCATTCTTGTTTTTTCTAGCATTTTTAGAAAGAATTTGTCTGCTGCAAAAACACCACTTTCAACAAAAGAAGGAAAACCACGAGAAGTATGCGCGTAGAATGGAGCATAGCACCAAAACATAACAACCATTTAAGAGAATATTAAATTACTTTCTTGTGTTTTCTATTTAGTAAGTCCATGCAGGAATATTATAAAATAAGAATTATAAATGCATATCCATTTCAATTCGTAAATCATGAGTAACAAGAAAGTTAAATATAAAATTATGATAAAGAACTTGTAACTAACCCCCCTTATATTGAATTTAATTATTTCAAACAAATTTCAAATGCCATCTATCTTACCGTTCATCAAAAATTAAAATTATTATAAACTTCTACTTTTAGTTTTATTCAAATAAGAAAATACTAAGATGCGATATGGGGAATTGCAAACATTTGAATATATTTTTTGAAAAATATTCTATTCGTCGGCAATGCAAATTATTTTTGAACTATTCTATAATAGAATTACAGTATTTAATAGTAATACCTAAATGATTGTTACAAAAATAAAAATAGAGCATTTATACGCAATTTTTAAAGAAAGCTACAAACAATATTTAAATGATAAGATGATAAATAAATATTATATCTTATTTGAAACTAAAACAAAGTAAAAATATAATAAAGAAAATAAACAACAAGAAGTTGACACCACCAAGTGTCGCACTTGAGACATTAAGAGGAGCGAACTCTCAATTCCCAAGCCTTCAACAATAGGCCAACATCTTTGTGTGATGAATTTGGTTTAGTATATTATGTTAACTGATCTGACCTGATCAGAAGGGATCACGGACTGGCCACACTCCGTTGGGCTGTTATCTGTTCGCCGGGGTGAGAAAGAGGAGGGGGGTGTACCTGCAAAGCACTCTGACGCCCAAGTAAGAAGTTGGTCAGGGAGGAAGCAATAGTACAGAAAAAGGGGCAAGAAGAGTTACCTGACCCTCTTGAAGAAGAGGGTATTTATAGAGAGACCCCAGCGCTGGGCCAACGGTCATTCGAGGTGGGCTGGACGACCAGGCCCAACCCTAATGACTGCTAGGGCTTACGTGGCGTAGTGAAGACCAGGACGTGGTCTTCGCCCTAGTTCAACCGCTCCTAGATCTCCAGAAAGTGGTTTTGACCTGCTCTTTCGGAGGTGGGCAGTTGGCCGGTGACGTGTCCCCGCGGAGGGGGGCACGTGGAGAACGTGCGCCGAGCACGTTATTCTCCCCGCGGAGGGGAGCACGTGGAGAACGTGCGCCGGACACGTTATTCTCCCCGCGGAGGGGAGCCCGGGTGGTCCTGCTCGTCCGTCGTGGCGGACGACAAAAAGGGATGTGGAGATGTAGCTTGTGCTCGGCGGCCAGCTCCTGCTCGTTCGAAGGGGCGCGTGCCAGGCGTGCCCAGTTCGCTTGTTGGGCCGCACGTGGTATTGAGCCTGCCGAGGTGAGGCCCATACCGAAACAGGAGCCCCCCAAGTCGAAGCTCTGGGGAAGAGCGAGGACTTAAGGTCGTCGTGTCTGGAGCGGGCACTCGCACGAAGGGCTCCGGTCGTCGGCAGAGCGGGGAGGAGGCAGGTGAAGGGACGCGACTGTCAGGTTGCCGCCACAAGTCTTGTGTTGAGCGGTCGTAAGGGCGGCTACCCTATGTCATTAATGAGCCTAGGGTCGCTTCGAGTCCCGCGCCGGGTTATAAATATGGGGGTCCCCGCTCATTCTGTTACTTTTCTCCCTGCTAATCTTTTATCGTCTCTGCTCGTCCGCCGCTTGCCGCCGATCGCCGCCGTACCGTTTGCTCTTTTCTTCCGTCCGCCGCCGTTACAAGTGAGTTCCTCTTTTCCCTCCTTTTTTATTTCCGTCGTCTAACTGGAACGTGTGGTCGGGGCGGGATGAACGCCCCGAGGAGGGACGCGAGTTCCGCCGCGTCTGGCGAGTTTTCCGATGAATGTCCCGGGGACGGTAGGCTAGTTTCGATGAATGCCCCGAGGACGGGAGCTTTTTCTGATGAATGCCCCGAGGACGGGGGGTTTTCTCCGATGAATGCCCCGAGGACGGGGGCTTTTTCTGGTGAATGCCCCGGGGAGAAGTACCTTCTCCGACGGCCATCCCGAAGGGGGTGAGGGGTCGTTCTTTGATCCCCGAGGAGGGTAGACGGGGAGCGAGTGTCTGCTCGTCGCTTCTCGGTCTTTGTCGCCCTTTCACTTGACTTGCGGTGGAAGGGTGGATTTGATCCTGGCTATCGAATTCACCGATGTCCTCTGATTTCAGGTGTAGATGTCGGCTCTGGTGCCGGGGATAATGGTTGAAGATAATGAACCTGAGGTCCCGGAGTATGACGACGAGCGCATCGCCCCGTCCGAGGAGTGGGCGGCCGAGGAGCCACTTTCCATCCCCTCTTGCTTTGTGGCCGACTCGTCCGACGTGTATGCCACGGTCGAGGACACGCCGATAGGAGAAACACAACACTGGCAGGTGTACTGCCCGAAAGAGCATCACCGAATCTGTTCGCGATATGGGCGGAAGATGTTCCCGATGTATGAATTTTATTTTAAAGAAGCTCGACTCCGGTTACCGTTTTCCGCCTTCCATCTGGGGCTTTTTGACTGGCTGCGTCTTGCCCCGTCTCAGCTGCACCCAAACGCTTTGGCTTTCATCCGGGCTTTCGAGGTGGTGTGTTTCTACCTCTCGGTGGAGCCGACGGTGCCGTTATTTTTCCGCATCTTTCATTTGCAGCGGCAGACGGTGCGAGGTCGCCACGGATGGGTCTCCTTCAAACAATCGACCAAAATTTTCAAAGCGTATAGCGATTCTGTCAAAGACTTCAAAGGTCGGTTCTACCTCGTCAAACCGATCACGCAGCACGGCTCGGACACTCTCTTCGACGAGGGCGAGCGCACGGTAGATGGTCAGCGGTTCCGCGCGTGGCTTCCTAAGATACATCTACTGTGGACTGCGGAGCATTTCAGCCGAGGGACGGATAGGTATATCGTCCGGGCGGGGACCCTCGAGGAGAAGGACATGGCCGCCTATTTGAAAATAATTGCCTTTGTGCGGTCACTCCCCCCGTCGAAGCTGGTGACGCCCGACGGTCGGTATATCCTCGACGCCCAGGGGAACATACGCACCAAGAAGCGTTTGATAAATACTAAGACTTTGCTCGGTTGTGCGACCGGGGCGGCCGCTCTGGATTATCTAGGTAGGGATGTTCGTTTTCCCTCGTGGTCGGGGTTTTTGATCGCCGCTAACCCATTTCTTTGTTTTTGCAGCGAACATGTCTATTGTCGACGAGCGGGTGAAGCAGTTGCGCGCGGCTAGGAATGCCGTGGCCCCGAGGACGAGGGTGAGTCAGCTGGTCGGTCAGGAGGTCGTGACGCAAGGGGGGAAAACTTCGTCCTCGTCGCCTCAAGAGAGCCAATCCCCTGTGTCTCAAGGAGTGTCGAAGAGGCAAAGGTCCGAGGAGCCTCGGGTGGTGGGTCTGACGGTCGGCGCCGTCGAGGAAGGTTATGTCGTCCCTCCCTGCCACCAGCACCCGGGATATTTTCATGGTGCCCGTTCCCCCACTGTTTCCGCCGGGGAGGTGAAGGCTGTTCGTCAGGCTGATCGGGAGACCCGTCGACGTGTCCTGGCTGAGGACTTGGCCGCAATGATGCAGACGTTTACGACGGCTCTCGTGATGAACGAGGAGGGCTGCTCCGCTGCTGAGCTGTCCAAACTGCAAGGGGATCTCACTTTCACGCAGTCGCGGTTGGCCAAGCTCACTGAGGAGTTGGAGAAGAGCCAGAAGGACGTCGCCGAGCAGCGGAAACGGGCGGAGGGTGCTGAGGGGAAGGTGACTTCGCTGGAGGAGAAGTTGGGGACAGCGACGGCCGAGGTGCAGGCGTTGAAGGTTCGCACGGAGGTTTTGGACAGCGCTGTTCGTCCGGCCGAGGACGAGACTGATGGGGATCGACGGCTAATCACCCGTGCTGACTTGATCGCCCGTATCCGGGTGTTGGAGAGCGATTGTCTGGAGGCCGTTGAGGTTGGGTTCAAGAACGCGGTCGAGCAGATTCAGGTCGCCAACCCTGGTGTCGTGCTGGTCGTGGACGGGATAGGGCCGTACCACGAGATTGTTAATGGGAGGGTGATCGATCCTTATCTTGTTATCCCTGAGGAGGAACCCGTGGCTGCTGACCGGGCGGACGAGGAAGCATAGGTTGCCGGGCCTACGTGCTCGTTGTTTTTGTGGCCTGCGTGCCGATGTTTGTTATCTTTTTCTTTGGGCCTGCGTGCTCGTTTTTGTACCATTGACTACTGGGATGGTGCCCGCTTTTGTTAAATATATTTATCGTGGATTTTCTAAGTGTGCGCTCGTTATTTGCATGTTGTTTTATGCTCGTTTTTCGTATTTGTTTGAATGCCTCTGATGTGTATGACATTTCTTGTAAATTTTCTAAGTGTGCGCTCGGTGTGTTTAGCTCGACAATTTGTTACCGGTAGTGTAGGGAACTGGCCGGTTTGGCCGGGGATGTAGTCGGGCCGTTTCGGGGGTAGTTTTCCCCGGGGCGTGGACGGTCCATCGCGAGCTGGGTGTCCTGCCTGTTTTGGTACGGCGGTGAGGAGCCTCGGTCGAGGTATTCCCTGCCGAGCAAGGCCTTCTGCCCGCGCACACGAGAGGCAGGGCTTGCTTTTCTTTGGTCGCTGGTGGACGCGGGGGTGTGCGGTGGTACCATGTCGCCCCCCAGTGGTCGGGACGATGGGTCGTCGCGGGCAATGTGTTAACTGTAGTACCGCTTAAGCTTCGCGGCGTTCCATGGTCGAGCTAATTGTTCACCGTGCAGGTTTTCGAGGTAATAGGCCCCGTGCTCCGTTTTGTCCCGGACTCGGTACGGGTCTTCCCAGTTCGCAGCCAGTTTGCCCTCGTGGGAGTCTTTCTGGTTTCTGCGCAGAACTAGGTCGCCTATTTGAAAATTGCGTTTTATGACTTTGTTGTTATGGCAAAGTGTGAGTTGTTGCTTCAGCCGGGCTTCCCGGAGAGCTGCTCCTGAGCGGATTTCTTCGACGAGGTCGAGCTCTTCTCGGAGGGAGCCGTCGTTGTCGTCGGTGTCCAGGGGAAATTCCGTTCGTCTGGACGATTCGCGGATTTCGACCGGTATCACGGCCTCGGTTCCGTACATGAGGCGAAATGGGGTCTCCCCCGTGGTTGAGTGGGGGGTAGTACGGTATGCCCAGAGGACGCTGTGGAGTTCTTCGACCCATGCTCGTTTGGCGTCTCCGAGTCGTCTTCTGAGTCCTCTGAGTATAACTCTGTTCGCCGACTCCGCCTGGCCGTTTGTCTGAGGATGTTCGACCGAGGCGAAGTGATGTTTGGTCCCGAGTTTGGTGACGAAGTCGCGGAAGTTTTTGTCTGTGAATTGTGTGCCGTTGTCGGTGACGATGGCGAGCGGTACCCCGAATCTGGCGAGGATGTTGCGTTTGTAGAATCGGAGTATGTTGTGGGCGGTGATTTTGGCCAGAGCTTCAGCCTCGATCCACTTGGTGAAGTAGTCGACTCCCACGATGAGGTACTTGTTCTGGTATGAACCGAGGGGGAAGGGCCCGAGGATGTCCAGCCCCCACCAGGCGAACGGCCACGGAGATGAGAGGGACGTGAGGTCGGTTGGGGGGGCGAGGGGCATGTCTCTGTGTCGTTGACACTTATCACACCGTTTGACATGTTCTTTCGCGTCGGACTGCATTGACGGCCAGTAGTAGCCTGCGCGTAGGGCCTTGCGTGCTAGGGATCTGTCGCCGAGGTGCTGCGCGTTGATACCTTCGTGGATTTCTTCTAGAACGGTCGTACTCTGGGATTTGTCTATGCATTTGAGGAGTGGGATTGCGAAGCCTCGGCGGTACAGTCGTCCCTCGAGGAGGACGTACGAGCAGGCCCGTCGTTTCGTTGTGTTGGCCTCGCTAGAGTTGGCCGGCAGACGGCCGGTGCTGAGATAGGTGTGGAGGGGGGTCATCCAGCAGTCCGGGTCTCCAATGGCGTTGATGTCGAGGGGTGTGGTGGGCGGGCTGGTACTTGGTTGGGACAAGATTTCTTGAATGACCGATTTGTGGCCGCCTCGTTTTTTGGTGCTTGCTAGTTTGGAGAGGATGTCGGCGCGGGTGTTCTGCTCCCGAGGAACGTGCTGAATTTCTGCTGAGTCGAACCCTCTTAGTTTTTCATTGATGAGCGCGAGGTATCCGGCGAGGGTGTCGTTTTTTGCTTGGTATTCGCCTCGGACTTGCGAAGCGACCAGCTGGGAATCCGTGTAGATTCGGATGTCCCTGGCTCCCAGGTCGGATGCTAGGCGAAGGCCGGCGAGAAATGCTTCGTATTCGGCCTGGTTGTTAGTCGTTGGAAAAGCTAGCGTAAGGGAGACTTCGATGACCGTACCCTCGTCGTTATCGAGGACGATGCCGGCGCCGCTCCCCGTAGAGTTGGAGGAGCCGTCCACAAAGATGGTCCAGAGGTGGTTCCCGGTGGTATGGTCGGGGGGCGTGGTCATCTCGGCGACGAAGTCGGCCAAAGCTTGAGCCTTGATGGCGTGCCGGCTCTCGTATGTGATGTCGAACTCGGAGAGCTCTAGCGACCATTTCAGCATGCGCCCAGCCATGTCGGGGCGGCCGAGTAGCTGGCGGATGGTTTGGTCGGTGCGGAGCACGATGGTGTGTGCTAGAAAATAATGTCGGAGTCGGCGTGCCGCTGTTACGAGGGCCAGGGCGACTTTCTCGATCAGCTGATATCGGGCCTCCGGGCCGTGGAGGGCTTTACTAGTAAAGTAAATGGGCTTTTGTCCTTCCCCGGCTTCGCTCACGAGGACGGCGCTGACGGCTTCGTTGGAGACGGCCAGATACAAATACAGGGTTTCGCCCGTCGCGGGGCGCGTCAGCACTGGCGGTTCGGATAGGACGCGTTTGAGGTGGCGAAGGGCTTTCTCACACTCGTCCGTCCATTCGAACTTGGTCTCTTTCCTGAGTAGTTTGAAGAACGGGAGGGCGTGTTGGGCCGATCTCGCGATGAATCGCGAGAGAGAGGCCAGCACGCCGTTGAGGGACTGGATGGCACGCTTCGTGGTCGGCGTGGTTATATTGGAGAAGGCGTGGCATTTGTCCGGATTGGCTTCGATCCCCCGTTCGGTCAAGTAGTAGCCGAGGAATTTACCGGCGCAGACGCCGAAAGTGCATTTCTCCGGGTTAAAACGCATGCGACATGATCTCGCGGTCTCGAAGACCTTCTGGAAGTGTGCCGCGTGGTCGTCCTCCGCGCCGGATTTGACGATCATGTCGTCCATATATACTTCGAGCATGTCCCCGATCTCGTCGCGGAAGACGTGGTTCATCATCCGCTGGTACGTGGCTCCGGCGTTTTTGAGGCCGAAGGGCATCACATTGTAATAGTAATTGCCCGACGCTGTCATGAAGGCCGTGGCTTGTTTGTCGTGCTCGGCCATCGGGATCTGGTTGTATCCCGAGTATGCGTCCATGAAGGATAAAAGTTTGAAGCCCGCCGAGTTGTCGACGAGCTTGTCGATATTGGGGAGGGGGTAGGCGTCTTTAGGACATGCCCGGTTGAGGTCAGTGTAGTCAACACACATGCGCCATTTTCCATTATTCTTTTTAACAAGTACAACGTTGGACAACCAGGTGGAATACCGGGCTTCCGAAATAAAATTTGCCTCTAAGAGGTCTTTTACAGCTTGTTCGGCTGCTGCTGATTTTTCGGGGGACTGGCGACGTCGGCGTTGTACCACGGCCTTTGCGGTTGGGTTGATGGACAACTGGTGGCAGGCGACCTCAGGGTCGAGTCCCGGCATTTCCGCGGCGCTCTAGGCGAAGAGGTCGGCATTCTCGCGGAGGCAGGCTTGGAGCTGCCGTTTCGCGAGGTCTGGGAGTCCTGCGCCTATCCTCACGGTTCTGGTCGTGTCTTCCCCGAGGGGAATGAGCTCGAATTCGCCATCCGGGATGGGGCGCGCTGGGTGCGGGGGCTGTCCGTTGGCTTCGTCGGTATTTTTATTGTCGAGATCGTCGGTGAAGCGACTGTCGAGCTCAACGGATCCGACCAGCTCTGTTGGTTTGTCCTTTGGTGTAGCGCTTGGCACTTTCTTTTTGGTCGGTGGAGCGATGGAGTCGAGGCCTCTTAGCGCGGCTTCGAAACACCTTCGGGCAGCTTCGATGTCGCCGTTGAGGGTGACCACGACTCCCCTTCTCGTGTAATATTTCATCTTCAGGTGGACGGTGGAGGGTACCGCGGTGAGTTCTGCTATCGTCGTCCTGCCCAGGATGCAGTTATAGAGGGACGGGCATTCGATGACTAAGAAGCGGACGCTGATGTCCCTGGCCGTTTCCTCTTCCCCAAAGGTGACTTTCAGTTCCACGTATCCCCAGGGTCTCGTCGTCGTCCCGTTGAACCCCTGGAGGTCGGAGCCTACATAGGGGGAGAGGTTGGATTCGTCGAGCTGGAGAGTTGTGAACAGATGTGAGTACATTATGTCAACCGAGCTCCCGCCGTCGACGAGGAGGCGCCTGACGTCGAAGTTTGCCATTCGGGCACGTATGAGCAAGGGTATGTTGGAATTGGGAGATCCCCCGGGTAGTTCCTCGAGGTAGAATGTGATCGGGTTGGAGCGGCCCCGGAATTTGTCGAGCGTGCTCATCTTGCCGGAGTTGCTCGCGATGAGTTCGTCGAATTTCCTTTTCACAGATCCTATGGACAGACTCCTCGTGGCTCCATCAGAGATGACCATGGCTCTGGGGAAGTATTCCCATCGGCTGGTTGGTCGGATTGGCTCGTCGACTAGGCTGGGTCCTTCGGGGATGCCGAATCCCCTGCTCGCGAACCAATCCTCGGGGCGGCTGATGCACAGCGCGACCTGGAGTCTCCCGCTGTCCTCTGGAGGGGGGAGTTCCTCGATTTTCTTAGCCTCCGGAGCCTCTGACCTGGGTGGTTCACCTCCTCGGGTGTATCGCTTTAGGTGCCCGTCTTTGATTAGGATTTCGATCGCGTCTTTGAGATGGATGCAGTCTTCCGTTACGTGCCCGTGGGTCCTGTGGAATCGGCAGTACTTTGACTTGTCCACGTTGGGTTTGGGCGGCGTTGGTCGTGGAAAACGGACACCTCCCTGCACAAACTCGGTTTTAGCGCATTCGGCCAGTATGCGTTCGCGTGAAGCAACCAAGGCGGTGTACTCTGTGAATCTGCCTTCCGGGCCGCGTGGCTCGCGCTGTTCGCGGGGTTCGCGGGGGCGGTCTTCCCGCCGGCGGTCTCCTCCTCGTCGATGGCTCGAAGCTCCATCGTCTCGGTGCCCGCGGGGGGCTTCTCTGTCTCGGGTGTCGCGAGCGGAGTTGGCCGCTTGTGTTTCCTCGAACCGGATGTAATGCGCGGCCCTGTCGAGGAAATCTTGGAGGGACGTGGGCCGGTGTATGCCTACGGCCTCGTAGAATTTGGAGTCGTGGCGTAGGCCTTGTTCCATTAAGTAGCGTTTCATTTCGTCGGAGGTTGTCACCTGCACGGCTTCCCGAGTAAACCTTTCGATGTATTTCCGGAGAGGTTCGTCGGGGCCTTGGATGATTGCCCCGAGGACTGCTTCCGTCTTCGGGTGACGCCGGGACGCCGTGAAGTGTTTGGAGAATAGGTCCTTCAAGACCTTCCACGACGTAACTGATTCGGGCTCCAGACTTTTGTACCAGGTCATAGCGCCTTTCCTCAGAGTCGTCGGGAAGAGTCTGCATTTGATAGCTCCCCGGACGTTTCGGTAGTCGAGCATAGCCTCGATGTCTTCCAGATGGTCGTCCGGGTCGGAGGTGCCGTCGTACGTTGACAGCGTCGGTGGTTTCTCCATTCCCTGGGGTATGGGGGCTGCCATGATCTCCCGGGATAGCGGGGTGCGGTAGTCATCCTCGTCGCTGTGCGCCGGGGATCTTAGGGGAGATGAGCCGTTCACGGTGTGTCCCGGGTTTCGGGTCCTCGATCTACAGCCTGAGTTCCCGCCTCGGGGTTCCTCGGTTGGGATCGCCGCGGCGTTCTGGTTCCTCCCGCGATCGTGTCTCGCCGGGGATCTGGTTCGCTCCCGCGTCGCCTGCGGGCGGTGTCTCTCCAGCCGTGGCCGGCGGTTCCTGAGTCGAGGTGAGGGGCTCCTCGAACCTCCATTCTGGTCTTCCCGCTGGTGGTACCTCGGGGGGCCGACGCGTTCCAGTGCCCCAATTCTAGCATTTTGTTGGAACAGCAGCTGGTTCGTCTGGTTGATGGCTGTAAAGAGAGCGGCCACCGTTGGGTCTGCTCCCGCCGGGATGGGAACGGGGTGGAATGCTGGCGGGCTCGGGGGGCGGTGGTCGACCTGTAGGGGCCGTTCCTCGGATGATGGTGAAGCAGTTTGCCCGTCCCTTTCGTCGGTTTCCGTCAGACGCGCCGTTCCTGCCTGTTTCCCGTTGGTGGCGGTGTTGAGCGCAAGGTCGTGCGGAGTGTCATCGCGGCGTGGGCTGGCCATGACCGTGGAGGTTTGGTGAAACTTTTGGTTTTCTGCTCGGAGTAACGGGGAAGTTTCAGTTTCCCACAGACGGCGCCACTGATCTGACCTGATCAGGAGGGATCACGGACTGGCCACACTCCGTTGGGCTGTTATCTGTTCGCCGGGGTGAGAAAGAGGAGGGGGGGTGTACCTGCAAAGCACTCCGACGCCCAAGTAAGAAGTTGGACAGGGAGGAAGCAATAGTACAGAAAAAGGGGCAAGAAGAGTTACCTGACCCTCTTGAAGAAGAGGGTATTTAAAGAGAGACCCCAGCGCTGGGCCAACGGTCATTCGAGGTGGGCTGGACGACCAGGCCCAACCCTAATGACTGCTAGGGCTTACGTGGCGTAGTGAAGACCAGGACATGGTCTTCGCCCTAGTTCAACCGCTCCTAGATCTCCGGAAAGTGGTTTTGACCTGCTCTTTCGGAGGTGGGCAGATGGCCGGTGACGTGTCCCCGCGGAGGGGGGCACGTGGAGAACGTGCGCCAAGCACGTTATTCTCCCCGCGGAGGGGAGCACGTGGAGAACGTGCGCCGGGCACGTTATTCTCCCCGCGGAGGGGAGCCCGGGTGGTCCTGCTCGTCCGTCGTGGCGGACGACAAAAAGGGATGTGGAGATGTAGCTTGTGCTCGGCGGCCAACTCCTGCTCGTTCGAAGGGGCGCGTGCCAGGCGTGCCCAGTTCGCTTGTTGGGCCGCACGTGGTATTGGGCCTGCCGAGGTGAGGCCCATACCGGAACATTAACCGTATACTGAACTATTTTTATAGAGATAAACTTCAAATAAAAAAAAAACAATTATTAAGATTTAAAGTTTATTCATTTTATATTTAAATAATTTTTTACAAAGTATTAAAATTGCTATTTTTATATAAAAAAATTATTATCACATGTATTTTATTCCAACTGTAAGAGATATGTTTGATGATTATGTGGATAATTTGGTTATGTGAAATATTGTAGCGCTACTTACTCATTATAATTTTCAACTTGTTAATTTTTTGAAATATTTAAAACTATGAGTGATTTGACACGTTTTTAAAGTTGTGATGTTTTTTAAACAGCATAAACAAATATTTTATAATTTTCATTTATAGATATGAAAAATACTGAAATTATTATACTTTCCTAAACCATTGAGAAGTAGATACTGCTTTTGAAATCAAATTTAATGTCCAACAAATAAATGTCTTAATTTATATTCCTAAAATAAATCAAAATTTTTTGTATGACCTACAAATTTAGAATAATTGGAGAATTAATGTGCTTGGTAAAAGGAAGAATAAACTATGAAATACTTGAAATTTTGAAAGAGTTGTGTGAAACCATTTAATGCTTGAAATGAAAGTGAACGTGAATAAAATATTTGAGGGAAACATTTATTCAACAATTACGAATGCTCCATATTCATTAATTCGCTTCAAACCATAATAACCAAGATCAATAGATAATAAGAGCTTGATCGATCCTCAAAAGGTAGGATTCTCATCATTAAGTCAGATCGGCGATTCGTACCACAAAGGCTATCATGAGAACTTGGTTCGAGAAAGGGACCAACTTACTTCTATCGAAAGTATCTCATATGGGCACGGATAGGTGTCCCGCATGTGGTTGGGTTTCCCGTTGAAGAGTTTCCAACGGTGGTACAAGTGTATGTGGAAGAAAGAGCTTCCACTTGAGGGGGAATGTTGAAAAAGAATTACAAGTGTGTGTAATGTGGAAAATAGTCCCACATTGGATAGGAATATGGTGACTTTAGAAATTAGAAGTGAGAGAACACACTCACCTATCACCTTAAGGTTTTGGGTGAATATGTAGTGTGTCTCTCACAAAGGTGGGTTGCTCTAAGAAGGATGTCCCACCGTTGAAAATGCTCCTCGCTTGACCCATCGATTATTGCGCTAACATGAGTCACAACAGAGATCATAATCGTATTAAAATGATGTTGCGGAAATATGATCCATCTCTTAGACTTAAACCTCATACCCTATATGAAATTCTATGAAGCACATGTACAAAAAAATTGTACCACACATCTTCTTAGACAAATTTCATCTTTTTTTCGTTTTTAAAATACTTTTTAAACCCAATACTTAATAAACTTACGATGGGTCTTACAGACATGTGTAAATGTATGAGTCTAAGCATCCCAACTCATATATATTATGGATCATTGACTAAGAAAATCTACAACTCAAAGTACAAAACATTTGAAATTTTAAACACCAAATCCAAAATATTTGACATGTTTACCTCAGTATATGAACATGACACACCGTGATAGTGTGAAACTGAGGTCATTCCTAACAACAAATCATTGTATTAGCCATACTTCTTAGAACAACGATGTCCTCACACTATTTTGATCTCTAAGGATCCTAGTCAAACCAAATAGGTAACAATAGTTATTTCTAAACGGGTTTTAACATAAAAGACTACTCATACTATTTCATTTGATATGTAAGAGATCACCAAAGAGGAAATAACAACTGAGTGAAACATATTAGATTTTATCCACTCTATAAATAAGGAAATTGTCTCTTAGGTATAACCACAAAGTCAATTCATTCTTGTTTTTTCTAGCATTTTTAGAAAGAATTTGTCTGCTGCAAAAACACCACTTTCAACAAAAGAAGGAAAACCACGAGAAGTATGCGCGTAGAATGGAGCATAGCACCAAAACATAACAACCATTTAAGATAATATTAAATTACTTTCTTGTGTTTTCTATTTAGTAAGTCCATGCAGGAATATTATAAAATAAGAATTATAAATGCATATCCATTTCAATTCGTAAATCATGAGTAACAAGAAAGTTAAATATAAAATTATGATAAAGAACTTGTAACTAACGCCCCTTATATTGAATTTAATTATTTCAAACAAATTTCAAATGCCATCTATCTTACCGTTCATCAAAAATTAAAATTATTATAAACTTCTACTTTTAGTTTTATTCAAATAAGAAAATACTAAGATGCGATATGGGGAATTGCAAACATTTGAATATATTTTTTGAAAAATATTCTATTCGTCGGCAATGCAAATTATTTTTGCACTATTCTATAATAGAATTACAGTATTTAATAGTAATACCTAAATGATTGTTACAAAAATAAAAATAGAGCATTTATACGCAATTTTTAAAGAAAGCTACAAACAATATTTAAATGATAAGATGATAAATAAATATTATATCTTATTTGAAACTAAAACAAAGTAAAAATATAATAAAGAAAATAAACAACAAGAAGTTGACACCACCAAGTGTCGCACTTGAGACATTAAGAGGAGCGAACTCTCAATTCCCAAGCCTTCAACAATAGGCCAACATCTTTGTGTGATGAATTTGGTTTAGTATATTATGTTAACCGTATACTGAACTATTTTTATAGAGATAAACTTCCAATAAAAAAAAAACAATTATTAAGATTTAAAGTTTATTCATTTTATATTTAAATAATTTTTTACAAAGTATTAAAATTGCTATTTTTATATAAAAAAATTATTATCACATGTATTTTATTCCAACTGTAAGAGATATGTTTGATGATTATGTGGATAATTTGGTTATGTGAAATATTGTAGCGCTACTTACTCATTATAATTTTCAACTTGTTAATTTTTTGAAATATTTAAAACTATGAGTGATTTGACACGTTTTTAAAGTTGTGATGTTTTTTAAACAGCATAAACAAATATTTTATAATTTTCATTTATAGATATGAAAAATACTGAAATTATTATACTTTCCTAAACCATTGAGAAGTAGATACTGCTTTTGAAATCAAATTTAATGTCCAACAAATAAATGTCTTAATTTATATTCCTAAAATAAATCAAAATTTTTTGTATGACCTACAAATTTAGAATAATTGGAGAATTAATGTGCTTGGTAAAAGGAAGAATAAACTATGAAATACTTGAAATTTTGAAAGAGTTGTGTGAAACCATTTAATGCTTGAAATGAAAGTGAACGTGAATAAAATATTTGAGGGAAACATTTATTCAACAATTACGAATGCTCCATATTCATTAATTCGCTTCAAACCATACTAACCAAGATCAATAGATAATAAGAGCTTGATCGATCCTCAAAAGGTAGGATTCTCATCATTAAGTCAGATCGGCGATTCATACCACAAAGGCTATCATGAGAACTTGGTTCGAGAAAGGGACCAACTTACTTCTATCGAAAGTATCTCATATGGGCACGGATAGGTGTCCCGCATGTGGTTGGGTTTCCCGTTGAAGAGTTTCCAACGGTGGTACAAGTGTATGTGGAAGAAAGAGCTTCCACTTGAGGGGGAATGTTGAAAAAGAATTACAAGTGTGCGTAATGTGGAAAATAGTCCCACATTGGATAGGAATATGGTGACTTTAGAAATTAGAAGTGAGAGAACACACTCACCTATCACCTTAAGGTTTTGGGTGAATATGTAGTGTGTCTCTCACAAAGGTGGGTTGCTCTAAGAAGGATGTCCCACCGTTGAAAATGCTCCTCGCTTGACCCATCGATTATTGCGCTAACATGAGTCACAACAGAGATCATAATCGTATTAAAATGATGTTGCGGAAATATGATCCATCTCTTAGACTTAAACCTCATACCCTATATGAAATTCTATGAAGCACATGTACAAAAAAATTGTACCACACATCTTCTTAGACAAATTTCATCTTTTTTTCGTTTTTAAAATACTTTTTAAACCCAATACTTAATAAACTTACGATGGGTCTTACAGACATGTGTAAATGTATGAGTCTAAGCATCCCAACTCATATATATTATGGATCATTGACTAAGAAAATCTACAACTCAAAGTACAAAACATTTGAAATTTTAAACACCAAATCCAAAATATTTGACATGTTTACCTCAGTATATGAACATGACACACCGTGATAGTGTGAAAATGAGGTCATTCCTAACAACAAATCATTGTATTAGCCATACTTCTTAGAACAACGATGTCCTCACACTATTTTGATCTCTAAGGATCCTAGTCAAACCAAATAGGTAACAATAGTTATTTCTAAACGGGTTTTAACATAAAAGACTACTCATACTATTTCATTTGATATGTAAGAGATCACCAAAGAGGAAATAACAACTGAGTGAAACATATTAGATTTTATCCACTCTATAAATAAGGAAATTGTCTCTTAGGTATAACCACAAAGTCAATTCATTCTTGTTTTTTCTAGCATTTTTAGAAAGAATTTGTCTGCTGCAAAAACACCACTTTCAACAAAAGAAGGAAAACCACGAGAAGTATGCGCGTAGAATGGAGCATAGCACCAAAACATAACAACCATTTAAGAGAATATTAAATTACTTTCTTGTGTTTTCTATTTAGTAAGTCCATGCAGGAATATTATAAAATAAGAATTATAAATGCATATCCATTTCAATTCGTAAATCATGAGTAACAAGAAAGTTAAATATAAAATTATGATAAAGAACTTGTAACTAACGCCCCTTATATTGAATTTAATTATTTCAAACAAATTTCAAATGCCATCTATCTTACCGTTCATCAAAAATTAAAATTATTATAAACTTCTACTTTTAGTTTTATTCAAATAAGAAAATACTAAGATGCGATATGGGGAATTGCAAACATTTGAATATATTTTTTGAAAAATATTCTATTCGTCGGCAATGCAAATTATTTTTGCACTATTCTATAATAGAATTACAGTATTTAATAGTAATACCTAAATGATTGTTACAAAAATAAAAATAGAGCATTTATACGCAATTTTTAAAGAAAGCTACAAACAATATTTAAATGATAAGATGATAAATAAATATTATATCTTATTTGAAACTAAAACAAAGTAAAAATATAATAAAGAAAATAAACAACAAGAAGTTGACACCACCAAGTGTCGCACTTGAGACATTAAGAGGAGCGAACTCTCAATTCCCAAGCCTTCAACAATAGGCCAACATCTTTGTGTGATGAATTTGGTTTAGTATATTATGTTAACCGTATACTGAACTATTTTTATAGAGATAAACTTCCAATAAAAAAAAACAATTATTAAGATTTAAAGTTTATTCATTTTATATTTAAATAATTTTTTACAAAGTATTAAAATTGCTATTTTTATATAAAAAAATTATTATCACATGTATTTTATTCCAACTGTAAGAGATATGTTTGATGATTATGTGGATAATTTGGTTATGTGAAATATTGTAGCGCTACTTACTCATTATAATTTTCAACTTGTTAATTTTTTGAAATATTTAAAACTATGAGTGATTTGACACGTTTTTAAAGTTGTGATGTTTTTTAAACAGCATAAACAAATATTTTATAATTTTCATTTATAGATATGAAAAATACTGAAATTATTATACTTTCCTAAACCATTGAGAAGTAGATACTGCTTTTGAAATCAAATTTAATGTCCAACAAATAAATGTCTTAATTTATATTCCTAAAATAAATCGAAATTTTTTGTATGACCTACAAATTTAGAATAATTGGAGAATTAATGTGCTTGATAAAAGGAAAGAATAAACTATGAAATACTTGAAATTTTGAAAGAGTTGTGTGAAACCATTTAATGCTTGAAATGAAAGTGAACGTGAATAAAATATTTGAGGGAAACATTTATTCAACAATTACGAATGCTCCATATTCATTAATTCGCTTCAAACCATACTAACCAAGATCAATAGATAATAAGAGCTTGATCGATCCTCAAAAGGTAGGATTCTCATCATTAAGTCAGATCGGCGATTCGTACCACAAAGGCTATCATGAGAATTTGGTTCGAGAAAGGGACCAACTTACTTCTATCGAAAGTATCTCATATGGGCACGGATAGGTGTCCCGCATGTGGTTGAGTTTCCCGTTGAAGAGTTTCCAACGGTGGTACAAGTGTATGTGGAAGAAAGAGCTTCCACTTGAGGGGGAATGTTGAAAAAGAATTACAAGTGTGCGTAATGTGGAAAATAGTCCCACATTGGATAGGAATATGGTGACTTTAGAAATTAGAAGTGAGAGAACACACTCACCTATCACCTTAAGGTTTTGGGTGAATATTGTCGCTTGCGCGAAAATAAGGTGCCGGCATGACAGAAGAGTCGCCACCTTTCGTTATTTATCCCTCAGAGCGGGAAAGGAAACGATCGGAAAAACCTGACGAAAAAGGGTAAGACAAGGTCATCGCAACCGTTGTCTGGGTTCGGGAGTCGGTTACGCAAGGGGAAGGTATTAGCACCCCTCACGTCCGTCGTACTCGACGGGATCCTCGCTTGTTTGTTTACTTGGACGGGTTGGTTATAATCTATCTACCTATCAAGGTTGGCTGAAAAAGAAAAGAAAAAATGACTCGGCAAAGCATCGCGCTTTATGCCTACGTATTCCCATCAGAGAATGAGAAATCAGAGTCAACGTAGTTCGGCTAACTACGGGTGAAGATGGGGAAGGTTGCTCGCTAGGATATCGCATCCTATGCCTACGTACTTTCACCTGGTATGAAAGATCAGAGCAAACGTAGTTCGGGAAACTACGGGTTATCTCCTGAAAGAAGTGTTTTTATTATGTTTGCGATCTCAACCGCACTAGAGACTATGACCTGAGAGGGAATGCGTCCTTTCTCAGATAGCTTAAGGCTCGTACCGTACGAAAGAAATCATTCATGATTACCGTATCTTAAACTGCTTTGAGATGAGAAGAGAGCAGGCCCAACTAGGAGGGAGACTATCAAGTCCTACTGTTATCATGCCATGGATTCATCCTATGGTTGAAGTTTGAACAGGGAACTCCTAGATGTTGTCATGCATAGGTTTCAACCTAAAAGTCTATCGTCAAATCCTTATCAAAGGAAATGAGAGGCCTAAGGGATCATGTCAATGATACACGGAAACAGACAAAAGCATCAGCTTTAACAGTAAAATGCATGCAATGCAAGTGAGGGAGGAAATGTGTGTGGGGCTTCAGCCTCCACAAGCTCATCTCGACCTCAAGCCAGTCATGAAACAACAGTAATCATACTGAAATAATCAACATGCTATCAAGCAATAAACAGATAAAGGAAATGAAGTGCCATCAGGCAAACAAAACACACATGAGAAAGAATCATCTACTCTCTAATCCTAACCCTAATTACAGAATCTGAACAGATCTGAGCAAAGCTCTCAAGCAAAACCCTAAACAAGAGAAATCATTCCCAATCTTCAAGCTTCAGAATAAGCTTACCAAAGAAAGGGAGCTAAGCAATCAGACTCATAGTGTCTTCCTCAGGAAAGCACTAAGAGGTGTATACTCAGGAGTCATACCCTATGTGGCTCAACCACTGTGATCAGTTTACATTCCTCCTCAGGAGAAATTAAACTCACAAGCAGGCTCCAACATCACTGGATACTTAGGAAATCCTATCTGAACTAGTGGAACTAAGTGAATAGACTCATAGGACCTTCCTCAGGAAAGTACTAGGAGGCTTCCACTTAGGAGTTGTATCCCATGTGGCTCAACAACATGTGATCAGTTTACATTCCTCCTCAGGAGAAATTAAACTCACAAGTTGGCTCCTACATCATTGGATACTTGAGAAATCCTAGATCAACTAGTGGAACTAAGTGAACAGACTCATAGGGCCTTCCTCAGGAAAGTACTAGGAGGCTTCCACTTAGGAGTTGTATCCCATGTGGCTCAACAACATGTGATCAGTTTACATTCCTCCTCAGGAGAAATTAAACTCACAAGTTGGCTCCAACATCATTGGATACTTAAGAAAGAGGTGAGAAGGAAGGATGAAAGTTATTCATAGTGCCTTCCTCAGGAGAGTACCATGAACTTCCTCCAAACTTCAGGATCTCAAACCTCACCAACAGGGCATCAGCCAAGCTCTGGGTCTCTGCATCTTGATCTACAAGCTTCCCTTCATGATGCTCTCCATCAATATCCTCAAGGCAACACAAGCCCTTCAGCAAATTCCTCAGAATGAACCCCACAGATGAACAGATAACCCACTGAACAAGCCAAATCATCAGGCAATCTCAGAAAATACCTAAAAATACTAAACTAATGGGGAAAAATTTAACAAATAATCACAAGGGTCCTCAACACCTACTCATAACATCTATAAAGGTTTCTACCTAAAAATCAAGATAAAACTTGCTCAAAGAAAATGATTCATCACCTATGCACAATTCTAAACCCTAATTAGACTATCCTAAGTCAACCCTAGTTAAACTAATCAAGATTAATTCTAAAAAATCTAGAAAAAATCCTATGGGGAAGTATGACTCATCATCTAATTGCATAAAAAAGAATGGGTAAAAAACCCTAAGGGAATGTCCCAAAATAATTCCTACAAAATCAAATATCAAAATGAAACAATTAAAAGGCTATTTAATTGGAAAATCTACTAAAAATATTAAACCTAAAAATAAAATCTCAATTTTATTTTTATAATTTTCTACTCATTTTAATCTACTCAGGAAAAAAAGAAGAAATTAAAAAACATTTTTTATCTATTTTTAATGCATTTTACAAAACAGAGAAAAACATTAAAAGAAATAAAAGAAATTAAATGAATTAAAGGGGTGGGGGGTCAGAAAAGCAAGCGTGCCAGTTAAAATGGATTGGGCCAAATAAGAGGGGGGTGGGGATAGAATTCCAAGCCCAGAACCGGTCTTTAATGAAACGACCGCGTTTCATATATTTCAAATCTCCCTCCAATTCTCAGGCGCATCCACGACCGTTGGATCTAAGGAATTAGTCAAACGCTGAGACCCATCCAAGGGCGCTCCTTCATCGTCTTCATCAAAACCCTAGGGTTTGCAGAACCCTACCTCCATGAGCCAACCTTCGAGCTCTATTATCTCCCTCTACACGCCACGGTTTGCCACGACTTAAAAATGAAAGTTGCTCTAAATCTCAAGGGGAACACAACCCTACGTACAGTTTCTTTTAATTCGCCCTAGATAGCCCTAACAGAGGGATTGAAGATCCGGGTACAACCATGGTTCAGAATTTCCAACTGATGTCAATCCTCACTAAATTCAAAACCAAAGCTACAAACTTATTCTTGATGTTATCCTGATCATTTTAACCCAATTTATGCTACCTAAAACTCTTTAAACAGCCAGTCATGGAAGATTAAAGAATTATGGTTCTGTTATGCAACTTCATGGATCGTGCCCTAGCTTTCAAGAATTAATCCTCTACCCTAACACATCAATTATACACCTAAAGAATGAACTAAAACTACATAATTTAGGGGATAGAGAGTGAAGAAAGAACCTGTCAAGAGGTTATGGTGCAGTGATGTAGAGATGGTTCCAAAGCTTGAAATGGCTTCAATGAGATCCTACAATGGTGAAGAGCCTTCTGTTTGCACTTGATGTGAAGGTGGTGGCTTGAAATGAAAGAAAACTCAAGTTGCTTCAACTTGAAGAAACTTCTCCAATGGCTATGTATCCTTCTCTCTCCTCTGACTTGGCTCAAATTTCACCAACCTCTAACACTCCTTGATGCATTCTTTTTATAACAATTGTTGGATGCTTCTAGATTCATCTAGAATGATGTGGAAAGTTCATGAAAGTTCCATGATATGCCATGTTGGATTTCTCACATCTCATATGCCATGCCTTGTAATTTGGTCTCAAATTCTCCTTACATGAGTTATTGAATGAGGATGAGTGAAAAACAAGTGTATTTTTGGCTTGTGTAGGGTTTTTCAATGCTACCTTCTTTTTCAAGTAAGAAATTTCCAAAGGAAGTCCATTTTTGGAGCCTCAAATGAAAATTCTACTTAAACCAAAGTTCTTAATATGGCTTTTCCAATCAAAATGATATATTGGATGACCTATTTTGGATTTGTGGATCTCCCAAATCACTTTTCAATTTCAACTTTTCAAAGTTATAAGCCATTTTTAGTTCATTTTTGACCAATCATGGAATTTCATGCTATGAGCTTTTTCAACAATTTGTGACCTTCTTTCTAGACTTAAAATCACATTTTGAGCAACTTTCATGTTTTGAGTTTTTCCATTTGAGGCTTGGAAATAGGAGTTTTAGGCATTGGCTAAAATGACCTATAACTGACAAATGACCAAAATACCCCTGTCTTGTTCAAACCATAAGTTGAGTTCCACAAATCCAATCAAGGACTTCTACCACTCAAATTAAAGCTAAGAAGATCCTCTTCAACATTCATGTTGACCAAGAAACCATAGGAATCATCCTACTAGGGCAAAAGTTGTCTGCAAGTTGGGTGACTTTCAAGGACCCAGATTCACATACCTCTGCTGACCTGTAATTTGTCAAAGCCATAACTTGAGCTCTGTAACTCCTATCAAGGACTTCCACCACTCAAATTAAAGCTTAGAACAAGCTCTACAACATTCATGTTGTGGGGAAGATGAGATCTCAATCACATCTATAGCTAAAACTGCCTGGAAGATAGGGATCAAACTAGGGTTTTCTCACTGATAATCCTCAGAAACCCTAACTCCAAACTTCTCAAACTCCTCAATCATGATGAGTTGGTCTAGGAATCATCTTTATAACATCTCTCTGCATCATTCCATGATCTCATGGCCCTTGGATTAAGTCTCAACCTCCTCCAAATCTTCAGTTATCCTAGGGTTGACCCAGTCAAAACCCTAATTCTACCATTCATGGTTGAATCTTCTGAATTCTTGCACAATGACTTCTCTGGGCTTCATGAAGGCTATCAAGGCATCTCATAAGCTTTCTCAAAACATCAAGTTCATTCTCAAAGTCTCAGAATCATCTGAGGGGCACCCACAACTCTCAAACTGTGAAGCACACAACCCTGGTTTCAAACCACTTCTCTGGGGATCTCTTGAACTTTCTGATGAAGGTATCAACTTTCAAACATTCAATGAACAAATAAATGTTGGTCAAATTTTGGGGTGCAACAGCTGCCCCTATTCAAACGGCTTGAACCTGACTGGGTGAGAAGCGAACGGCTCTCAACCAATCAAGGTACGAGACGGTTGAATACCGGTAAACCCGAAAATTTGCCAACTGCACGAGCACACGGTACTCTGCGGGGAACAAATCTTTCAATACTGCAACACTAGCTGCTCAACAACTAGCTGGAGAGATACTGATCTGACATCGCTGCCGGAAACAAACATCATTCTGAGAGACACTCGACATCGCCGTCGTACCAGCATCATCTCTGCTGGGGATTTAAAGAGTCTGACATTGCCGTCGGACAAATCATAATCTGACCTCGCCGTCAAACACAAACATACTCTGCATCACCGCTGGAGAACTACAATACTGAACAACTCTGACCTGGGGTTCACCCCTGGTAAAGTACACTTGCGTATTTGAACCTACTCCACTGGGAATGAGAGGCTTAACCGAGCACACTCTGATCTGGGGTTCACCCTCAGAACCATAACGAACATCGGAATACTACTGCACACTGCCCGCCGTAGAACTTCAACATTACAGATATATGAAACCCTGGCCCCTGGCCACTTCCAGCTTCAGCTAGAAAAGATCTTCAAGTACTTCTGAAGATAAGCATCCTAGGCCTTCAAGGATGGCAACTCTGCAGGAGGCGTCTTCGACTTCAGTCTAAAGCAATGGTCCTTGACCTTCAAGGATACATGAATCTGCCTTCAGGCAACTCCACCTCTGCTATATAGTATCCGAGACTTCAATCAGGGATATACTTCGGCCTTCAGTCCGGAAAAATGAATCCTAGGTCATTTATGACCCTGGGGATAACCTTGCCCTTAGGCACCTTCGCTTCAGCTTGGGAAATCTGTGACTTCAGTCAGAGAAATGGTATCCTGAGCCATTCATGACTCTACGGGGATTCAAACACTTTGCCTTCAGGCAAAACTCCGCTTCAGCTGGAGAAACATCTTCGACTTCAGTCAGAAGAAAAACTATTCACTTGATCGCAATCAATCATCTCCTCAGGACAACTGACTTGGTCTTCAGACTCATACGAATCACTCTGTTGTATCTACAACCTCTGGAACCTTATCTTCAGCTACCTGTTGATTTTTCAACACGGAAATCTGGACTCACAGGAACCTTCTGGTATCGCCTTCGGGCGCTTACGAAATCCATCTTCAGATTAGACATCATTATTGGAGCAGACATATCACGTTGCTCTGGTCTTCAAGAATCATCTTGACCAAACAGATCCATCGGGCATCTTCAAGAATCGTCCTGAACTAATAACCTTTCTGGAGCAAACATTCTGTTGGGAATTCCAGGAATCTTCCTAGGCAACTCCTGCTGGAGACGCTATTGGTAAGCCCAAGTATCATACTAGGCGAACAACTCGGGAAGCTGTACTGAGGTCTTAAGAATCTTCTTAAGCAAATGGCCCTGCTGAGGGATTTGAGAATCATCTCGAACCGAAGACTTCGCTGGGGATCTCAAAAATCATCTTGAGCGAGCGATTGCGGGGATCACACCGGGGTCTTTAGAATCATCTAAGAAAACAACCTTGCTGGGGAGAACATCAAGAATCGTCCTGAGCAACCGGTCCTTCGGCCTAACACCTGTAAGGCAAGAATAACCATGACCTAGATCATGCTTATGATGTGTATGCTTCTGCACTATGCCCCACACGGTGGGAATGATATGTTTTTATGCTAAATGCCATGTAATCATGCACAAGGCTATTGCAACGTTTAAATGCTATGCAGTCATGCACAAGGCTATTGCAACGTTTAAATGCTATGCAGTCATGCACAATGCTACGATCCCATCAGCAAAATAAATGCCGAAGGGGGAAATCCTCCTGTCAAGGAGAAAGAACCGCTCAGATGGAGGAATCGTCCTGCTGAGGAGAATGGGAATACGCCAATATCACTCAGGCTCTGTCTGAGGAATTGATCTTCCGTTGACTGCTGCAGGGAAAACAACTTCAGCTGACTGCGTCGGGGGATGAAGCTCTACGAGAACTTGGATCCGCTGATGTCAATCACGAGAATGAACTGCGCAGCCGTCTCGGCTACTCTTCTGGGGATGACCATCCTGTGGGGAAACAACTTCAGCTGCTCAACACTCCACTGGGGAAAAGCCAATCATGATCTGATCAACTTCCAAGGATTCGGCTCTCTTGGACATCTGCAAACTCGGCTGAGGAAGGAGAAATCATTCTGCTTTACTGGAGAGAGTACGACTCTGGGGGAAATACAGCATTGGCTGCCCCACGCTCTGCTGGGGAAAATTGATCATGATCTGATCAACTTCCAAAGATTCTGCTTTTCTGCGGACTCGGCCGGGGAGAGAAATCATTCTACTTTAATGGAGAGCACGGCTCTGATGGGGAATCTTAATTCCGCTGGGGAAGAAAGAATCATCTGACTTCGGGGGAGAGTACAACTCTGCCGGGGACTAGAACATCCGTTATTCCAACAATCTACTGGGGAAGAAGGAATCGTCCAACTTCAGGAGAGAGCCTGACTCCGGTGAGGAATCTCAATCCTACTGGAGACTTCAGTCTGGCATCATCAGTTACTGCATACTTCGGTATACGAACGACCTCCTGCGAAACCTGCACTTGTGACCCGGTGCTGGGGAGACACCTGCTTCAGCGACTTTACTGGAGAAAACACGAGCTTCGGCACCCGAACACTCCTACGGAATCTGCACTTATGACCCGGTGCTGGGGAAAGACGACATTATTCTTCGGTGCTTGACTCAGCTGATGAGGTGACGTTCCTTCTGGATGCGTCTGCTTGGGGAAGAGAATCACCTCTACCTGGGGAAGACATATCAATGCTCACTATCTGATTCTGATTCCGCGGAGGAGAGATCACTGAACTCTGCTGAAGAAGGAGGACTCATCCTGCTTCGGGGATACGCACGACACATCTTCTGACGGGTGCTATACCTGCAACGACACAAACAAACAGACAAGATACCCTCCTCAAAGGGGCCTATCAGGGTTATTATCTCGTGACAATGTTCAGTTAGTTAATTGTTTCAACAATCAATGGGCTTAGGCCCGCAAGTTTATGTATGCGCATTTTATCAAAAAACACATCGGCGTTATCATTCGCAAACAAAACAGATAAATGCAAAACAGACAAGTAGAATTGCTGAATAATGTGCATTTTATTGATGGTGAACCCCTGAATGGGCAAAAATGTTTTACAACAGAGGCAAGCTCCTGAAATGAGGAAGCCGCACAAAAAACAAAAACATAAATATACATCAGTATATACAAATGTCGGCAATCGAGGCGTAGACGAACACCATGAGTTGATCCCTCTAAGACCCACTCGACTTCGATACTTCTCCGATGCTTCAGCTTTGGAAGAGATTGATTCAGATAAACGGCCCTCAGGTCTTCCGAACCACTAAACAATGAAAGTCCATGCGCGGAACGCAGTCATTTGCTTATTCAAATCCCTAACTTTTGCGTGAACCGCCCTTTCGGGTTTTCAGTTCACCGGGATACCCTTTTTTGCCGAAGCCGCCCAGTGTAGGTTTTCGACTTCGCGGGTGTACATTTTTTCAATATATCCCTAATTTTTGCCCGAACCTTTTATTCTGTTTTTGGTTCGCCGGGATGCCCCTTTTTTGCCTGGACTCTCTTTTTTTGTCCAGCGGGTCGCTTTCAAGCAAAGTATTTTTTAACTGCGTCCGCGTTCACCGGGGATGCAAAATCTTCACCATCCATCGTGGATAACAACAAAGCTCCTCCCGAGAAGACCTTGCTGACGACATACGGCCCTTCGTAATTCGGAGTCCACTTGCCCCGGTGATCGGAGTGTGGCGGAAGAATCTTCTTCAGGACGAGATCACCCGTCTGAAAGCTTCGAGGACGCACCTTCTTATCATAAGCTTTCTTCATTCGGCTTTGGTACAGGCGACCAAACGCAATCGATGCTAGCCTCTTCTCGTCCATCAGGCTGAGCTGGTTCAGGCGATTCGTCACCCATTCTGCCTCGTCAAGTTTTACATCAACCAAAACTCGCAAAGAGGGAATCTCCACTTCTAGCGGTAGGACAACTTCCATACCGTACACCAAGGAGAAAGGAGTTGCCCCGGTTGACGTACGCACCGTGGTACGATAACCGTGCAAGGCAAACGGCAGCATCTCGTGCCAATCTTTATACGTCACAACCATCTTCTGAACAATCTTCTTGATGTTCTTATTGGCCGCTTCAACGGCGCCATTCATCTTTGGCCGGTAGGGAGATGAGTTGTGGTGTTCAATCTTGAAGCTCTGGCACAGCTCCTTCATCATCTTATTATTCAAATTCGCACCATTGTCGGTAATGATCCGCTCGGGAATTCCATAGCGACAGATGATGTCCCTCTTAATGAATTTAGCAACCACCTGCTTGGTCACATTAGCGTACGAGGCTGCCTCCACCCACTTGGTGAAGTAGTCGATAGCTACCAGAATAAAACGATGACCATTGGATGCGGTGGGCTCGATCTTGCCTATCATGTCAATGCCCCACATGGAGAACGGCCAAGGGGAGGACATGACATTCAAGGGGCACGGCGGCACATGAACTCTATCAGCATAAACCTGGCATTTATGACATCTCTTCGCGAATCTGAAGCAATCCGACTCCATAGTCAACCAGTAATATCCTGCTCTCAGGATCTTCCTCGTCATGGCATGCCCGCCGGCGTGCGTACCAAATGTGCCCTCATGGACTTCCTCCATGAGCCTACTGGCCTCTTTCTCATCTACACATCTGAGTAGCACGAGATCGTGGTTTCTTCTATACAGCACTCCATCAGGGTTGAGATAAAAGTTTCCAGATAGCCTCCTCAGAGTCTTCTTATCCTGGGTTGACGCACCCGCCGGATACTCCTTAGTCATAAGGAAGGTCTGGATGTCGTGGAACCATGGCTTGCCGTCAGTGGCATCCTCGATTGCGAACACATATGCTGGTCTGTCAAGACGCGAAAGGACAATGCTTGGAGCCTCATTCCAAAGATTGACCTTATACATTGAAGCCAACGTGGCTAAAGCATCAGCCATTTGATTTTCAGCCCGGGGTACATGATGAAGTTCTACTCGGTCGAAGAACGGAAGCAGCCTCCTGGCGTAATTCATGTACGGCACTAGATTCGGTTGACGAGTTTCCCACTCCCCTTTAATCTGATTGATTACAAGCGCTGAGTCACCATATATGTCTAGATTCTTGATTCTCAAATCAATTGCCTCTTCTAGACCCATAATACATGCTTCGTACTCGGCTTCGTTGTTGGTAACTGGAAACGTCAGTCTCGCAGTAAAAGGGATGTGGGATCCGTGAGGAGTCGTGATGATAGCCCCGATACCACTTCCATAGGAATTAACCGCTCCGTCGAATATCAACTTCCACTGAGACTTCCTATCTGGCCCCTCGTCGGGCAATGGCTCCTCGCAATCCTTCGCTTTGAGAAACATAATGTCCTCGTCAGGGAACTCGAACTTCATCGGCTGATAGTCTTCGATTGGCTGTTCGGCAAGGTATTCAGACAATACGCTTCCCTTAATGGCCTTTTGGGAAACGTACTGAATGTCATATTCTGTTAACACCATCTGCCATCTGGCAATCCTGCCCGAAAGAGCCTGCTTCTCGAAGACGTACTTGATCGGATCCATCTTCGAAATCAGCATAGTGGTGTGATTGAGCATATACTGTCGTAGACGTTTGGCAGCCCAAGCTAGTGCACAACACGTCTTCTCCAGCATCGAGTATCGAGATTCACACTCAGTGAACTTTTTACTCAAGTAATAAATGGCATGCTCCTTTCTGCCCGTCTCGTCGTG
The DNA here is from genome assembly GCA_963859935.3 of Lathyrus sativus. Classification (NCBI taxonomy): domain Eukaryota; kingdom Viridiplantae; phylum Streptophyta; class Magnoliopsida; order Fabales; family Fabaceae; genus Lathyrus; species Lathyrus sativus. The sequence continues at coordinate 36,625 of CAWUDS030001147.1, forward strand.
CTGACCGAGAACACACCCCATGCTATTCTCCAGAACTGTCAAGTACATGATTAATGGCCGTCCAGCCACTGGGGGTATCAAGATTGGAGGTTCTTGAAGATACTGCTTTATCTTATCGAATGCCTTCTGGCAATCCTCATTCCAAGTAATCGCCTGATTTTTCTTTAACAACTTGAACATCGGTTCACAAGTGGCCGTGAGCTGAGAGATAAACCTTGCAATGTAGTTTATTCGGCCCAAGAAACCACGAACTTCTTTTTCTGTTTTCGGCGCTGGCATCTCTTGGATAGCTTTTATCTTTGCAGGATCAACTTCAATACCTCGTTCACTAACGATAAACCCCAATAACTTTCCGGACCGCACCCCGAAAGTGCACTTGTTAGGATTCAGCCTCAGCTTGAACTTCCTAAGCCTTTCAAACAGCTTCAGCAAATTGACCAGATGCTCATCCTCCGTTTGGGACTTTGCAATCATGTCATCAACATAGACCTCGATCTCATGATGAATCATATCATGAAACAAAGTTACCATTGCTCGCTGGTAAGTGGCCCCTGCGTTCTTCAGACCGAAGGGCATTACCTTGTAGCAAAACGTGCCCCAGGGGGTAATAAACGTTGTTTTCTCCATGTCCTCCGGCGCCATCTTAATCTGATTGTAACCGGAGAAGCCATCCATGAACGAAAACACGGAAAACTGGGCTGTATTGTCGACCAACACATCGATATGAGGCAACGGGAAATCATCCTTAGGGCTCGCCCTATTCAAATCCCGATAATCGACGCACATACGTACCTTACCGTCCTTCTTCGGTACAGGCACTATGTTGGCGACCCACGGAGGGTAGGTGGTGACGGCTAGAAATCCTGCGTCCAACTGCTTCTGGACCTCTTCTTTGATTTTTACAGCCATGTCTGGTCTCGTCCTCCTAAGCTTCTGCTTGACTGGAGGGCAATCTTCTCGCAACGGCAAGCGATGAACCACGATATCTGTGTCAAGTCCGGGCATATCCTCATATGACCAAGCAAAGACGTCACTATACTCTCGAAGCATCTCGACCAGTCTATGCTTGACGTCATTCTGCAGCGCAGCCCCAACTCTGACATTCCTGACAAGCTCCTCAGAACCCAGATTTACAATCTCGATCTCCTCCTCATGAGGCAGAATAACCTTCTCCTCTTGTTTCAACAAGCGGGCCAATTCTTCCGGAAGGTCTTCGTCTTCATCAATCTCATCCTCGGCTTGATAGATCGGGCAATCAAAGTCGTAGTGAGCCGTAGAGGGTCCAGAGTCGATGTCGTCTGTTACGTGGATCCTGCAATAACAAGGGTTAAGTTTAAAGCAGGAATATGCAGGTTAGCACGAGCCTCGTCGCCATTTTGCTGTTTTTCAAAACAAGCATAAAATATGAATAACAGAGAACACAATATTTGATTACGAAGAAAACGCCTTTTCATTTATTGACAAAATGTATACACATAATCCAACAAGGCCCTGACAGTAAAACCACTATGCCCCGGGCAGGACATAGGGTTGTACAAAGATTGTAAAAAGCAAATCATTACTCTTCACTCGTCAGTTCGATAATCTCCTTGATGGTCCAGTTGTGAAGGCGCTCGCCTGGCTTGCTCGGTTGAATCCAGGCATCTAGATCACAGTCACTGTCTCCGCTGTCCTCCGACGCTGCGTTGACACTTTCGAATATTACTCCTCCCTTGGTGAATAGGATTGGCCCCTTCCCACGAGATGAGCTACCAGAAGAAGTTGAAGCTTCAGCTTCAGGAGAATATCCCAATCCAAACTTATCTTGTTTGAATGGTATATCCAAGACATGCCCCCAGCCTGGGGTAGAACCAGCTTCGACAACGGCTCTAGCTTCCTTAAACGAAGAGAGGTTCACCTCTTGCTTCTCTGCAACAACGGGAGCTACCTCCTTCACCTTGACGGTCTCAAACGCCTGGCAAAGAGTCTCATGGATCTCGCCATCCATTTCGACATACTTGAAGGACGACAGGTGGCTTACCATGATGTCCTCCTCTCCACAAACTGTCACTATGCTGCCTCCAACAGCATACTTAAGCTTCTGATGCAACGTGGACGTCACAGCACCAGCAGAATGGATCCATGGCCGGCCTAAGAGGCAACTATAGGCGGGCATGATATCCATAATATAGAACACTGCATTAAACGTCTCTGGACCAACTTGAATTGGCAGGGTCAATTCTCCAAAGACGTGGCGTTTGGTTCCGTCAAAAGCCTTCACGACCAGATCACTGGGCGTGCACAGCAGTCCCCGGGTATCCAACTTCATCAGTGCTTTCTTCGGAAGCACGTTTAGCGAGGAACCCGTATCTACGAGGACATGTGACATAATCGTGCCTCTGCACTCTATCGAGACGTGCAAGGCATGGTTGTGATCTCTTCCCTTGGGCGTCAGCTCCAAATCTGTAAAACCCAGCCCATTACCAGCGTTGACATGAGCTACCACTTCCTCAAGTTGATTAACCGATATCTCCTGCGGCACGTATGCAGCATTCAATACTTTCAGCAACGCGTTGCGGTGTGCCTCAGAACACAGCAACAGGTTAAGAATCGAGATCTTCGACGGAGTCTGGTGAAGATGATCTACAATCTTGTAGTCACTTTTCCTGATCAGTCGCATGAACTCTTCAGCGTCTTTAACCAACAAGTCTTTCTCTGCCCCTGCAGGGACCTCCTCAACAGCTTTACCTTTACCCTTATCAGCAGCATCAGCCCTGACTACTTTCTCGGCGGCGACCTCTGCCGGCGCGAACACTCTACCACTCCTGGTGATACCACTGACTTCAGTCAGATTCTGCGCAGTCGATCTGGACGGCTCAAGCTCTACCTTCTGACCATTACAATACACTTCAGCACCGTAATGCCATGGGACGGCATTAGTACTCTCGAACGGGATCGGCCCGGCCCTGGTGATGGTAATAGTAGGCGGACGAGGTGCAGAAATAGTGATAGGGTGGCGAGGAATGGTGATAGTGGCAACTTCGTCCGCCTGCTTCAGCACGACTTTTCCCGACGCATTCTCAACGCTTCGACTAAACTGCAAAATACCCTCGGTCATCAGACTCTGGATACCTTCACTCAACTGCCCACACCCATCAGGAAGTGTGGCACATGCCATACAAAATTCTCCACACCCGGGAAAGAAGCCTTTCTTTAGCAGCTTAGCTTTAACAAAACTCAGCGGCGTCTTCAAATCCCTGACATCAGTCAGCAGGTCTGAATTCTCTTCAGAGATAACAGCATTTACTCCGCCTCCCCTATGATGAGGCATTGGATTCTTGGTAACGTTGGGCACGCTGTCAGAAAAGTTGATTACCTTGGCGTCAACCAAGTCCTGGACTTTGTGCTTAAAAGCTTTGCAATTCTCAACTGTATGGCCAGGTGCCCCAGAATGAAATTCACAAGTAGCATTAGCATCGTACCCGGGTGGTGGTGCCCCTGTCAAGGGAGCCAGCGTCCTCTTCTGAACTAATTGGAGCTGAAGCAGCGTCTGCAGAAGCTGTGCATACGACATAGGAGGAGCTTCCAAATGACGGTTTGCCAGGGGACCCCGATTCTGATATCTCTTATATCCCGGATTATTCTGTTGCTGAGGCTGCTGCTGCGGCTGTGGGGGAGCAGCTGGGATGTTTATGCTAGCGATCTGAGACTGAGGGCCCTTGCCCTTTCTCCTAGCATTAGAGACGGCACTGGCATCGCCCTCCCGACGCTTGCCAGTATAAGGTTTCTTGCTGGCTCCTCCAGATGAGGATGATTCGCCTTGAATCTTGCCGATCTTTATACCATTTTCAACATGCTCGCCCAAAGTGATGAGGGCCGAGAATGTCCCGGACATGCCACTAACCAACTTCTCATAATAGACTCCGGGAAGAGTAGCCACGAACATCTGTACCAACTCGCGCTCAACCATCGGCGGTTGAACCCGAGCAGCCAATTCACGCCACCGCTGGGCGTACTCTTTGAAGCTTTCATTGCTACGCTGCGAGAGATTCTGAAGCTGAACTCGGTTGGGAGCCAAGTCGCTATTATACTGATAGTGGAGAACAAACGCTTCAGCGAGATCTTTCCACGTTCGCACAGCAGCGGGTTCCAAACCCATATACCATTCAAGCGATGGGCCAGAAAGACTATCCTGAAAGAAGTGCATCAGCAACTTCTCATCATCAGAGTAAGCGGACATCTTTCTGTAATAAGATCGGAGGTGAACACGGGGACAAGTAGTGCCTCTATACTTCTCGAAGACAGGCACTTTAAACTTGTGAGGTACTTTAAAGTCAGCAATCAGCCCAAGTTTGGACATGTCAACGCCCAATGTGTTCTGATTTTCTATATCTCTCATTTTATCTTCCAGTGCCTTGAACCTGAGTCTAGCTTCAGCAGTTAACTCAGCCTCTACACCCCTCTGAGAGAAAATGTCGTCCTGATGGTCCTCCAGCCACGGTTGAGGCACCACCATATTTCCTGCACCAACATTGCCATTGACCGGCCCCACGGTAACATTGGCTCCCAAACCACCATTGACGGCGCCCGCCGCATTAAGTCCGAGATTAGTCATAAGATTGCCGTTAGCACTACCGTTGCCCCCGGCAGCAGGAACAACGTTCTGAGGAGTATCCCCTTGAGGAGGAGGAGTGGGTACGGCCCCGCCGTGAAGAATTCCATTACTATCAACCCTGGAGATGAGAGGTTGAACCAAAGTACGCAGCTGATCTTGCCCGTTTGCAACTACTTGCATCAACTCCATAAAACGATCCATCCTTTCACGAAGCTCCTGAACATCTGATTGAACCTGTTCCATGATTCTCGTTTGGTTGGCGCGAGTTGAGTAGCGGTGGATGAATCTTTGATCAATCCTGGAGATTGAAAGCAGCTCGGAACCTGAGTACCTGAAAAACCTGTCAAGATCAAAGGTTAGGAAAAGCAACAGAATGTATGTCATGCAAGAATGCTTCATGCAAATGCATGCGTGTATCTGTGTGCTTGAGAGATTTCCCCCGATCCTGGCACATGCTGACAATAATAAGGAGAGGAATCCAGGCCCAATCATGGAAACAGTAACCTGTCACAGACACACGCTAATGGAATGATTATGCAAGCTAATGCAAAATGCAGGCATGCAACAATATCTCCGGGTGGCTGCTGTGGAGATTCGATGTCAATAGTCGCTGATGAGAAGGGAACCCCGGTGTAAAACCCCTGATCTGATCTGTTGTGAATAACCATCGGATCAAGATCAAAATTCTGCTCTGTCAAGAACGAAGGCCTGATAATAAAGACCCCGGATGCAAGATCAAGGAATATCTGTTGATGAAGTCTTCGGACCCCAAATCAAAAATCTGCCCTGTCAAGAACAAATATACAGCTGCTGATGAGATCTTCAAACCTCACTCAAAACCTGCCCTATCAAGAACAAAATAACAACTGCTGACGAGATCCTCAGACCTCACTCAAAAATCTGCTCCATCCAGAACAAACCTCTGATAATAATACACTGATCAAAGCCTGCTCTATCAAGAACAGACAAATACCCGATGATAAGATCCTCTGATCAAACCCTTGTTCTATCAAGAACATATCTGCCACTGAGAACCCAACATAACTGATTCACTGTCAAGAAAACCAGGTAGTCTGGAGGTCAAAGTTTCCTGCAATATCCCAACCCCGCTCACAGGTATGATGGACCTAATCCACGGACAAAGGTACGGCATCCTATGCGGTCGTCAGCGTCACAGACATTCATGAGTGACAATACGATTCCCAGAAGGAGTGGCATCGTCAAGTCATGAAGAGGCCTCTCTTAGCTGACTTCCAAATGATCGGTCCCCAGAGTCGACAATCCTCACGTCTGGACTCCCCTCAGATCCTCAGGACCGGAAAGGAGCACCTCTGCAAGAATCTCGTCTGAGCGCAGATTTTCGTAGGGAACTGTGCCTGTTCAACAGACAGGTTCGTCTACTACTTCTCCGCAACTATATCTAGGTGTGTACTCAAGCCCAGGTCCGGCTTTTTACTCATAGTAACATCCCTCTCCCACAGCAGCACAGATAATCATATCAAACTGGAGATAAAATGCGGGAAATAAAATGCGGGAAGTAAAGATGCGATAAATAAACGCAACCCAACAAGCAAACACACAAACGATAGGATTGACTCGCGTAGGGGATGGGAAACGGTCCCAGCATAAGGGATGGGAAAAGTCCCTAGATGCTGTTTTCCCCAGCAGAGTCGCCAGCTGTCGCTTGCGCGAAAATAAGGTGCCGGCATGACAGAAGAGTCGCCACCTTTCGTTATTTATCCCTCAGAGCGGGAAAGGAAACGATCGGAAAAACCTGACGAAAAAGGGTAAGACAAGGTCATCGCAACCGTTGTCTGGGTTCGGGAGTCGGTTACGCAAGGGGAAGGTATTAGCACCCCTCACGTCCGTCGTACTCGACGGGGTCCTCGCTTGTTTGTTTACTTGGACGGGTTGGTTATAATCTATCTACCTATCAAGGTTGGCTGAAAAAGAAAAGAAAAAATGACTCGGCAAAGCATCGCGCTTTATGCCTACGTATTCCCATCAGAGAATGAGAAATCAGAGTCAACGTAGTTCGGCTAACTACGGGTGAAGATGGGGAAGGTTGCTCGCTAGGATATCGCATCCTATGCCTACGTACTTTCACCTGGTATGAAAGATCAGAGCAAACGTAGTTCGGGAAACTACGGGTTATCTCCTGAAAGAAGTGTTTTTATTATGTTTGCGATCTCAACCGCACTAGAGACTATGACCTGAGAGGGAATGCGTCCTTTCTCAGATAGCTTAAGGCTCGTACCGTACGAAAGAAATCATTCATGATTACCGTATCTTAAACTGCTTTGAGATGAGAAGAGAGCAGGCCCAACTAGGAGGGAGACTATCAAGTCCTACTGTTATCATGCCATGGATTCATCCTATGGTTGAAGTTTGAACAGGGAACTCCTAGATGTTGTCATGCATAGGTTTCAACCTAAAAGTCTATCGTCAAATCCTTATCAAAGGAAATGAGAGGCTTAAGGGATCATGTCAATGATACACGGAAACAGACAAAAGCATCAGCTTTAACAGTAAAATGCATGCAATGCAAGTGAGGGAGGAAATGTGTGTGGGGCTTCAGCCTCCACAAGCTCATCTCGACCTCAAGCCAGTCATGAAACAACAGTAATCATACTGAAATAATCAACATGCTATCAAGCAATAAACAGATAAAGGAAATGAAGTGCCATCAGGCAAACAAAACACACATGAGAAAGAATCATCTACTCTCTAATCCTAACCCTAATTACAGAATCTGAACAGATCTGAGCAAAGCTCTCAAGCAAAACCCTAAACAAGAGAAATCATTCCCAATCTTCAAGCTTCAGAATAAGCTTACCAAAGAAAGGGAGCTAAGCAATCAGACTCATAGTGTCTTCCTCAGGAAAGCACTAAGAGGTGTATACTCAGGAGTCATACCCTATGTGGCTCAACCACTGTGATCAGTTTACATTCCTCCTCAGGAGAAATTAAACTCACAAGCAGGCTCCAACATCACTGGATACTTAGGAAATCCTATCTGAACTAGTGGAACTAAGTGAATAGACTCATAGGACCTTCCTCAGGAAAGTACTAGGAGGCTTCCACTTAGGAGTTGTATCCCATGTGGCTCAACAACATGTGATCAGTTTACATTCCTCCTCAGGAGAAATTAAACTCACAAGTTGGCTCCTACATCATTGGATACTTGAGAAATCCTAGATCAACTAGTGGAACTAAGTGAACAGACTCATAGGGCCTTCCTCAGGAAAGTACTAGGAGGCTTCCACTTAGGAGTTGTATCCCATGTGGCTCAACAACATGTGATCAGTTTACATTCCTCCTCAGGAGAAATTAAACTCACAAGTTGGCTCCAACATCATTGGATACTTAAGAAAGAGGTGAGAAGGAAGGATGAAAGTTATTCATAGTGCCTTCCTCAGGAGAGTACCATGAACTTCCTCCAAACTTCAGGATCTCAAACCTCACCAACAGGGCATCAGCCAAGCTCTGGGTCTCTGCATCTTGATCTACAAGCTTCCCTTCATGATGCTCTCCATCAATATCCTCAAGGCAACACAAGCCCTTCAGCAAATTCCTCAGAATGAACCCCACAGATGAACAGATAACCCACTGAACAAGCCAAATCATCAGGCAATCTCAGAAAATACCTAAAAATACTAAACTAATGGGGAAAAATTTAACAAATAATCACAAGGGTCCTCAACACCTACTCATAACATCTATAAAGGTTTCTACCTAAAAATCAAGATAAAACTTGCTCAAAGAAAATGATTCATCACCTATGCACAATTCTAAACCCTAATTAGACTATCCTAAGTCAACCCTAGTTAAACTAATCAAGATTAATTCTAAAAAATCTAGAAAAAATCCTATGGGGAAGTATGACTCATCATCTAATTGCATAAAAAAGAATGGGTAAAAAACCCTAAGGGAATGTCCCAAAATAATTCCTACAAAATCAAATATCAAAATGAAACAATTAAAAGGCTATTTAATTGGAAAATCTACTAAAAATATTAAACCTAAAAATAAAATCTCAATTTTATTTTTATAATTTTCTACTCATTTTAATCTACTCAGGAAAAAAAGAAGAAATTAAAAAACATTTTTTATCTATTTTTAATGCATTTTACAAAACAGAGAAAAACATTAAAAGAAATAAAAGAAATTAAATGAATTAAAGGGGTGGGGGGTCAGAAAAGCAAGCGTGCCAGTTAAAATGGATTGGGCCAAATAAGAGGGGGGTGGGGATAGAATTCCAAGCCCAGAACCGGTCTTTAATGAAACGACCGCGTTTCATATATTTCAAATCTCCCTCCAATTCTCAGGCGCATCCACGACCGTTGGATCTAAGGAATTAGTCAAACGCTGAGACCCATCCAAGGGCGCTCCTTCATCGTCTTCATCAAAACCCTAGGGTTTGCAGAACCCTACCTCCATGAGCCAACCTTCGAGCTCTATTATCTCCCTCTACACGCCACGGTTTGCCACGACTTAAAAATGAAAGTTGCTCTAAATCTCAAGGGGAACACAACCCTACGTACAGTTTCTTTTAATTCGCCCTAGATAGCCCTAACAGAGGGATTGAAGATCCGGGTACAACCATGGTTCAGAATTTCCAACTGATGTCAATCCTCACTAAATTCAAAACCAAAGCTACAAACTTATTCTTGATGTTATCCTGATCATTTTAACCCAATTTATGCTACCTAAAACTCTTTAAACAGCCAGTCATGGAAGATTAAAGAATTATGGTTCTGTTATGCAACTTCATGGATCGTGCCCTAGCTTTCAAGAATTAATCCTCTACCCTAACACATCAATTATACACCTAAAGAATGAACTAAAACTACATAATTTAGGGGATAGAGAGTGAAGAAAGAACCTGTCAAGAGGTTATGGTGCAGTGATGTAGAGATGGTTCCAAAGCTTGAAATGGCTTCAATGAGATCCTACAATGGTGAAGAGCCTTCTGTTTGCACTTGATGTGAAGGTGGTGGCTTGAAATGAAAGAAAACTCAAGTTGCTTCAACTTGAAGAAACTTCTCCAATGGCTATGTATCCTTCTCTCTCCTCTGACTTGGCTCAAATTTCACCAACCTCTAACACTCCTTGATGCATTCTTTTTATAACAATTGTTGGATGCTTCTAGATTCATCTAGAATGATGTGGAAAGTTCATGAAAGTTCCATGATATGCCATGTTGGATTTCTCACATCTCATATGCCATGCCTTGTAATTTGGTCTCAAATTCTCCTTACATGAGTTATTGAATGAGGATGAGTGAAAAACAAGTGTATTTTTGGCTTGTGTAGGGTTTTTCAATGCTACCTTCTTTTTCAAGTAAGAAATTTCCAAAGGAAGTCCATTTTTGGAGCCTCAAATGAAAATTCTACTTAAACCAAAGTTCTTAAAATGGCTTTTCCAATCAAAATGATATATTGGATGACCTATTTTGGATTTGTGGATCTCCCAAATCACTTTTCAATTTCAACTTTTCAAAGTTATAAGCCATTTTTAGTTCATTTTTGACCAATCATGGAATTTCATGCTATGAGCTTTTTCAACAATTTGTGACCTTCTTTCTAGACTTAAAATCACATTTTGAGCAACTTTCATGTTTTGAGTTTTTCCATTTGAGGCTTGGAAATAGGAGTTTTAGGCATTGGCTAAAATGACCTATAACTGACAAATGACCAAAATACCCCTGTCTTGTTCAAACCATAAGTTGAGTTCCACAAATCCAATCAAGGACTTCTACCACTCAAATTAAAGCTAAGAAGATCCTCTTCAACATTCATGTTGACCAAGAAACCATAGGAATCATCCTACTAGGGCAAAAGTTGTCTGCAAGTTGGGTGACTTTCAAGGACCCAGATTCACATACCTCTGCTGACCTGTAATTTGTCAAAGCCATAACTTGAGCTCTGTAACTCCTATCAAGGACTTCCACCACTAAAATTAAAGCTTAGAACAAGCTCTACAACATTCATGTTGTGGGGAAGATGATATCTCAATCACATCTATAGCTAAAACTGCCTGGAAGATAGGGATCAAACTAGGGTTTTCTCACTGATAATCCTCAGAAACCCTAACTCCAAACTTCTCAAACTCCTCAATCATGATGAGTTGGTCTAGGAATCATCTTTATAACATCTCTCTGCATCATTCCATGATCTCATGGCCCTTGGATTAAGTCTCAACCTCCTCCAAATCTTCAGTTATCCTAGGGTTGACCCAGTCAAAACCCTAATTCTACCATTCATGGTTGAATCTTCTGAATTCTTGCACAATGACTTCTCTGGGCTTCATGAAGGCTATCAAGGCATCTCATAAGCTTTCTCAAAACATCAAGTTCATTCTCAAAGTCTCAGAATCATCTGAGGGGCACCCACAACTCTCAAACTGTGAAGCACACAACCCTGGTTTCAAACCACTTCTCTGGGGATCTCTTGAACTTTCTGATGAAGGTATCAACTTTCAAACATTCAATGAACAAATAAATTTTGGTCAAATTTTGGGGTGCAACAAATATGTAGTGTGTCTCTCACAAAGGTGGGTTGCTCTAAGAAGGATGTCCCACCGTTGAGAATGCTCCTCGCTTGACCCACCGATTGTTGCGCTAACATGAGTCACAACAGAGATCATAATCGTATTAAAATGATGATGCGGAAATATGATCCATCTCTTAGACTTAAACCTCATACCCTATATGAAATTCTATGAAGCACATGTACAAAAAAATTGTACCACACATCTTCTTAGACAAATTTCATCTTTTTTTCGTTTTTAAAATACTTTTTAAACCCAATACTTAATAAACTTACGATGGGTCTTACAGACATGTGTAAATGTATGAGTCTAAGCATCCCAACTCATATATATTATGGATCATTGACTAAGAAAATCTACAACTCAAAGTACAAAACATTTGAAATTTTAAACACCAAATCCAAAATATTTGACATGTTTACCTCAGTATATGAACATGACACACCGTGATAGTGTGAAACTGAGGTCATTCCTAACAACAAATCATTGTATTAGCCATACTTCTTAGAACAACGATGTCCTCACACTATTTTGATCTCTAAGGATCCTAGTCAAACCAAATAGGTAACAATAGTTATTTCTAAACGGGTTTTAACATAAAAGACTACTCATACTATTTCATTTGATATGTAAGAGATCACCAAAGAGGAAATAACAACTGAGTGAAACATATTAGATTTTATCCACTCTATAAATAAGGAAATTGTCTCTTAGGTATAACCACAAAGTCAATTCATTCTTGTTTTTTCTAGCATTTTTAGAAAGAATTTGTCTGCTGCAAAAACACCACTTTCAACAAAAGAAGGAAAACCACGAGAAGTATGCGCGTAGAATGGAGCATAGCACCAAAACATAACAACCATTTAAGAGAATATTAAATTACTTTCTTGTGTTTTCTATTTAGTAAGTCCATGCAGGAATATTATAAAATAAGAATTATAAATGCATATCCATTTCAATTCGTAAATCATGAGTAACAAGAAAGTTAAATATAAAATTATGATAAAGAACTTGTAACTAACGCCCCTTATATTGAATTTAATTATTTCAAACAAATTTCAAATGCCATCTATCTTACCGTTCATCAAAAATTAAAATTATTATAAACTTCTACTTTTAGTTTTATTCAAATAAGAAAATACTAAGATGCGATATGGGGAATTGCAAACATTTGAATATATTTTTTGAAAAATATTCTATTCGTCGGCAATGCAAATTATTTTTGCACTATTCTATAATAGAATTACAGTATTTAATAGTAATACCTAAATGATTGTTACAAAAATAAAAATAGAGCATTTATACGCAATTTTTAAAGAAAGCTACAAACAATATTTAAATGATAAGATGATAAATAAATATTATATCTTATTTGAAACTAAAACAAAGTAAAAATATAATAAAGAAAATAAACAACAAGAAGTTGACACCACCAAGTGTCGCACTTGAGACATTAAGAGGAGCGAACTCTCAATTCCCAAGCCTTCAACAATAGGCCAACATCTTTGTGTGATGAATTTGGTTTAGTATATTATGTTAACCGTATACTGAACTATTTTTATAGAGATAAACTTCCAATAAAAAAAACAATTATTAAGATTTAAAGTTTATTCATTTTATATTTAAATAATTTTTTACAAAGTATTAAAATTGCTATTTTTATATAAAAAAATTATTATCACATGTATTTTATTCCAACTGTAAGAGATATGTTTGATGATTATGTGGATAATTTGGTTATGTGAAATATTGTAGCGCTACTTACTCATTATAATTTTCAACTTGTTAATTTTTTGAAATATTTAAAACTATGAGTGATTTGACACGTTTTTAAAGTTGTGATGTTTTTTAAACAGCATAAACAAATATTTTATAATTTTCATTTATAGATATGAAAAATACTGAAATTATTATACTTTCCTAAACCATTGAGAAGTAGATACTGCTTTTGAAATCAAGTTTAATGTCCAACAAATAAATGTCTTAATTTATATTCCTAAAATAAATCGAAATTTTTTGTATGACCTACAAATTTAGAATAATTGGAGAATTAATGTGCTTGATAAAAGGAAAGAATAAACTATGAAATACTTGAAATTTTGAAAGAGTTGTGTGAAACCATTTAATGCTTGAAATGAAAGTGAACATGAATAAAATATTTGAGGGAAACATTTATTCAACAATTACGAATGCTCCATATTCATTAATTCGCTTCAAACCATACTAACCAAGATCAATAGATAATAAGAGCTTGATCGATCCTCAAAAGGTAGGATTCTCATCATTAAGTCAGATCGGCGATTCGTACCACAAAGGCTATCATGAGAATTTGGTTCGAGAAAGGGACCAACTTACTTCTATCGAAAGTATCTCATATGGGCACGGATAGGTGTCCCGCATGTGGTTGAGTTTCCCGTTGAAGAGTTTCCAACGGTGGTACAAGTGTATGTGGAAGAAAGAGCTTCCACTTGAGGGGGAATGTTGAAAAAGAATTACAAGTGTGCGTAATGTGGAAAATAGTCCCACATTGGATAGGAATATGGTGACTTTAGAAATTAGAAGTGAGAGAACACACTCACCTATCACCTTAAGGTTTTGGGTGAATATGTAGTGTGTCTCTCACAAAGGTGGGTTGCTCTAAGAAGGATGTCCCACCGTTGAGAATGCTCCTCGCTTGACCCACCGATTGTTGCGCTAACATGAGTCACAACAGAGATCATAATCGTATTAAAATGATGATGCGGAAATATGATCCATCTCTTAGACTTAAACCTCATACCCTATATGAAATTCTATGAAGCACATGTACAAAAAAATTGTACCACACATCTTCTTAGACAAATTTCATCTTTTTTTCGTTTTTAAAATACTTTTTAAACCCAATACTTAATAAACTTACGATGGGTCTTACAGACATGTGTAAATGTATGAGTCTAAGCATCCCAACTCATATATATTATGGATCATTGACTAAGAAAATCTACAACTCAAAGTACAAAACATTTGAAATTTTAAACACCAAATCCAAAATATTTGACATGTTTACCTCAGTATATGAACATGACACACCGTGATAGTGTGAAACTGAGGTCATTCCTAACAACAAATCATTGTATTAGCCATACTTCTTAGAACAACGATGTCCTCACACTATTTTGATCTCTAAGGATCCTAGTCAAACCAAATAGGTAACAATAGTTATTTCTAAACGGGTTTTAACATAAAAGACTACTCATACTATTTCATTTGATATATAAGAGATCACCAAAGAGGAAATAACAACTGAGTGAAACATATTAGATTTTATCCACTCTATAAATAAGGAAATTGTCTCTTAGGTATAACCACAAAGTCAATTCATTCTTGTTTTTTCTAGCATTTTTAGAAAGAATTTGTCTGCTGCAAAAACACCACTTTCAACAAAAGAAGGAAAACCACGAGAAGTATGCGCGTAGAATGGAGCATAGCACCAAAACATAACAACCATTTAAGAGAATATTAAATTACTTTCTTGTGTTTTCTATTTAGTAAGTCCATGCAGGAATATTATAAAATAAGAATTATAAATGCATATCCATTTCAATTCGTAAATCATGAGTAACAAGAAAGTTAAATATAAAATTATGATAAAGAACTTGTAACTAACGCCCCTTATATTGAATTTAATTATTTCAAACAAATTTCAAATGCCATCTATCTTACCGTTCATCAAAAATTAAAATTATTATAAACTTCTACTTTTAGTTTTATTCAAATAAGAAAATACTAAGATGCGATATGGGGAATTGCAAACATTTGAATATATTTTTTGAAAAATATTCTATTCGTCGGCAATGCAAATTATTTTTGCACTATTCTATAATAGAATTACAGTATTTAATAGTAATACCTAAATGATTGTTACAAAAATAAAAATAGAGCATTTATACGCAATTTTTAAAGAAAGCTACAAACAATATTTAAATGATAAGATGATAAATAAATATTATATCTTATTTGAAACTAAAACAAAGTAAAAATATAATAAAGAAAATAAACAACAAGAAGTTGACACCACCAAGTGTCGCACTTGAGACATTAAGAGGAGCGAACTCTCAATTCCCAAGCCTTCAACAATAGGCCAACATCTTTGTGTGATGAATTTGGTTTAGTATATTATGTTAACCGTATACTGAACTATTTTTATAGAGATAAACTTCCAATAAAAAAAACAATTATTAAGATTTAAAGTTTATTCATTTTATATTTAAATAATTTTTTACAAAGTATTAAAATTGCTATTTTTATATAAAAAAATTATTATCACATGTATTTTATTCCAACTGTAAGAGATATGTTTGATGATTATGTGGATAATTTGGTTATGTGAAATATTGTAGCGCTACTTACTCATTATAATTTTCAACTTGTTAATTTTTTGAAATATTTAAAACTATGAGTGATTTGACACGTTTTTAAAGTTGTGATGTTTTTTAAACAGCATAAACAAATATTTTATAATTTTCATTTATAGATATGAAAAATACTGAAATTATTATACTTTCCTAAACCATTGAGAAGTAGATACTGCTTTTGAAATCAAGTTTAATGTCCAACAAATAAATGTCTTAATTTATATTCCTAAAATAAATCGAAATTTTTTGTATGACCTACAAATTTAGAATAATTGGAGAATTAATGTGCTTGATAAAAGGAAAGAATAAACTATGAAATACTTGAAATTTTGAAAGAGTTGTGTGAAACCATTTAATGCTTGAAATGAAAGTGAACATGAATAAAATATTTGAGGGAAACATTTATTCAACAATTACGAATGCTCCATATTCATTAATTCGCTTCAAACCATACTAACCAAGATCAATAGATAATAAGAGCTTGATCGATCCTCAAAAGGTAGGATTCTCATCATTAAGTCAGATCGGCGATTCGTACCACAAAGGCTATCATGAGAATTTGGTTCGAGAAAGGGACCAACTTACTTCTATCGAAAGTATCTCATATGGGCACGGATAGGTGTCCCGCATGTGGTTGAGTTTCCCGTTGAAGAGTTTCCAACGGTGGTACAAGTGTATGTGGAAGAAAGAGCTTCCACTTGAGGGGGAATGTTGAAAAAGAATTACAAGTGTGCGTAATGTGGAAAATAGTCCCACATTGGATAGGAATATGGTGACTTTAGAAATTAGAAGTGAGAGAACACACTCACCTATCACCTTAAGGTTTTGGGTGAATATGTAGTGTGTCTCTCACAAAGGTGGGTTGCTCTAAGAAGGATGTCCCACCGTTGAGAATGCTCCTCGCTTGACCCACCGATTGTTGCGCTAACATGAGTCACAACAGAGATCATAATCGTATTAAAATGATGATGCGGAAATATGATCCATCTCTTAGACTTAAACCTCATACCCTATATGAAATTCTATGAAGCACATGTACAAAAAAATTGTACCACACATCTTCTTAGACAAATTTCATCTTTTTTTCGTTTTTAAAATACTTTTTAAACCCAATACTTAATAAACTTACGATGGGTCTTACAGACATGTGTAAATGTATGAGTCTAAGCATCCCAACTCATATATATTATGGATCATTGACTAAGAAAATCTACAACTCAAAGTACAAAACATTTGAAATTTTAAACACCAAATCCAAAATATTTGACATGTTTACCTCAGTATATGAACATGACACACCGTGATAGTGTGAAACTGAGGTCATTCCTAACAACAAATCATTGTATTAGCCATACTTCTTAGAACAACGATGTCCTCACACTATTTTGATCTCTAAGGATCCTAGTCAAACCAAATAGGTAACAATAGTTATTTCTAAACGGGTTTTAACATAAAAGACTACTCATACTATTTCATTTGATATGTAAGAGATCACCAAAGAGGAAATAACAACTGAGTGAAACATATTAGATTTTATCCACTCTATAAATAAGGAAATTGTCTCTTAGGTATAACCACAAAGTCAATTCATTCTTGTTTTTTCTAGCATTTTTAGAAAGAATTTGTCTGCTGCAAAAACACCACTTTCAACAAAAGAAGGAAAACCACGAGAAGTATGCGCGTAGAATGGAGCATAGCACCAAAACATAACAACCATTTAAGAGAATATTAAATTACTTTCTTGTGTTTTCTATTTAGTAAGTCCATGCAGGAATATTATAAAATAAGAATTATAAATGCATATCCATTTCAATTCGTAAATCATGAGTAACAAGAAAGTTAAATATAAAATTATGATAAAGAACTTGTAACTAACGCCCCTTATATTGAATTTAATTATTTCAAACAAATTTCAAATGCCATCTATCTTACCGTTCATCAAAAATTAAAATTATTATAAACTTCTACTTTTAGTTTTATTCAAATAAGAAAATACTAAGATGCGATATGGGGAATTGCAAACATTTGAATATATTTTTTGAAAAATATTCTATTCGTCGGCAATGCAAATTATTTTTGCACTATTCTATAATAGAATTACAGTATTTAATAGTAATACCTAAATGATTGTTACAAAAATAAAAATAGAGCATTTATACGCAATTTTTAAAGAAAGCTACAAACAATATTTAAATGATAAGATGATAAATAAATATTATATCTTATTTGAAACTAAAACAAAGTAAAAATATAATAAAGAAAATAAACAACAAGAAGTTGACACCACCAAGTGTCGCACTTGAGACATTAAGAGGAGCGAACTCTCAATTCCCAAGCCTTCAACAATAGGCCAACATCTTTGTGTGATGAATTTGGTTTAGTATATTATGTTAACCGTATACTGAACTATTTTTATAGAGATAAACTTCCAATAAAAAAAAACAATTATTAAGATTTAAAGTTTATTCATTTTATATTTAAATAATTTTTTACAAAGTATTAAAATTGCTATTTTTATATAAAAAAATTATTATCACATGTATTTTATTCCAACTGTAAGAGATATGTTTGATGATTATGTGGATAATTTGGTTATGTGAAATATTGTAGCGCTACTTACTCATTATAATTTTCAACTTGTTAATTTTTTGAAATATTTAAAACTATGAGTGATTTGACACGTTTTTAAAGTTGTGATGTTTTTTAAACAGCATAAACAAATATTTTATAATTTTCATTTATAGATATGAAAAATACTGAAATTATTATACTTTCCTAAACCATTGAGAAGTAGATACTGCTTTTGAAATCAAATTTAATGTCCAACAAATAAATGTCTTAATTTATATTCCTAAAATAAATCGAAATTTTTTGTATGACCTACAAATTTAGAATAATTGGAGAATTAATGTGCTTGATAAAAGGAAAGAATAAACTATGAAATACTTGAAATTTTGAAAGAGTTGTGTGAAACCATTTAATGCTTGAAATGAAAGTGAACGTGAATAAAATATTTGAGGGAAACATTTATTCAACAATTACGAATGCTCCATATTCATTAATTCGCTTCAAACCATACTAACCAAGATCAATAGATAATAAGAGCTTGATCGATCCTCAAAAGGTAGGATTCTCATCATTAAGTCAGATCGGCGATTCGTACCACAAAGGCTATCATGAGAATTTGGTTCGAGAAAGGGACCAACTTACTTCTATCGAAAGTATCTCATATGGGCACGGATAGGTGTCCCGCATGTGGTTGAGTTTCCCGTTGAAGAGTTTCCAACGGTGGTACAAGTGTATGTGGAAGAAAGAGCTTCCACTTGAGGGGGAATGTTGAAAAAGAATTACAAGTGTGCGTAATGTGGAAAATAGTCCCACATTGGATAGGAATATGGTGACTTTAGAAATTAGAAGTGAGAGAACACACTCACCTATCACCTTAAGGTTTTGGGTGAATATGTAGTGTGTCTCTCACAAAGGTGGGTTGCTCTAAGAAGGATGTCCCACCGTTGAGAATGCTCCTCGCTTGACCCACCGATTGTTGCGCTAACATGAGTCACAACAGAGATCATAATCGTATTAAAATGATGATGCGGAAATATGATCCATCTCTTAGACTTAAACCTCATACCCTATATGAAATTCTATGAAGCACATGTACAAAAAAATTGTACCACACATCTTCTTAGACAAATTTCATCTTTTTTTCGTTTTTAAAATACTTTTTAAACCCAATACTTAATAAACTTATGATGGGTCTTACAGACATGTGTAAATGTATGAGTCTAAGCATCCCAACTCATATATATTATGGATCATTGACTAAGAAAATCTACAACTCAAAGTACAAAACATTTGAAATTTTAAACACCAAATCCAAAATATTTGACATGTTTACCTCAGTATATGAACATGACACACCGTGATAGTGTGAAACTGAGGTCATTCCTAACAACAAATCATTGTATTAGCCATACTTCTTAGAACAACGATGTCCTCACACTATTTTGATCTCTAAGGATCCTAGTCAAACCAAATAGGTAACAATAGTTATTTCTAAACGGGTTTTAACATAAAAGACTACTCATACTATTTCATTTGATATGTAAGAGATCACCAAAGAGGAAATAACAACTGAGTGAAACATATTAGATTTTATCCACTCTATAAATAAGGAAATTGTCTCTTAGGTATAACCACAAAGTCAATTCATTCTTGTTTTTTCTAGCATTTTTAGAAAGAATTTGTCTGCTGCAAAAACACCACTTTCAACAAAAGAAGGAAAACCACGAGAAGTATGCGCGTAGAATGGAGCATAGCACCAAAACATAACAACCATTTAAGAGAATATTAAATTACTTTCTTGTGTTTTCTATTTAGTAAGTCCATGCAGGAATATTATAAAATAAGAATTATAAATGCATATCCATTTCAATTCGTAAATCATGAGTAACAAGAAAGTTAAATATAAAATTATGATAAAGAACTTGTAACTAACCCCCCTTATATTGAATTTAATTATTTCAAACAAATTTCAAATGCCATCTATCTTACCGTTCATCAAAAATTAAAATTATTATAAACTTCTACTTTTAGTTTTATTCAAATAAGAAAATACTAAGATGCGATATGAGGAATTGCAAACATTTGAATATATTTTTTGAAAAATATTCTATTCGTCGGCAATGCAAATTATTTTTGCACTATTCTATAATAGAATTACAGTATTTAATAGTAATACCTAAATGATTGTTACAAAAATAAAAATAGAGCATTTAAACGCAATTTTTAAAGAAAGCTACAAACAATATTTAAATGATAAGATGATAAATAAATATTATATCTTATTTGAAACTAAAACAAAGTAAAAATATAATAAAGAAAATAAACAACAAGAAGTTGACACCACCAAGTGTCGCACTTGAGACATTAAGAGGAGCGAACTCTCAATTCCCAAGCCTTCAACAATAGGCCAACATCTTTGTGTGATGAATTTGGTTTAGTATATTATGTTAACCGTATACTGAACTATTTTTATAGAGATAAACTTCCAATAAAATAAAAACAATTATTAAGATTTAAAGTTTATTCATTTTATATTTAAATAATTTTTTTACAAAGTATTAAAATTGCTATTTTTATATAAAAAAATTATTATCACATGTATTTTATTCCAACTGTAAGAGATATGTTTGATGATTATGTGGATAATTTGGTTATGTGAAATATTGTAGCGCTACTTACTCATTATAATTTTCAACTTGTTAATTTTTTGAAATATTTAAAACTATGAGTGATTTGACACGTTTTTAAAGTTGTGATTTTTTTTAAACAGCATAAACAAATATTTTATAATTTTCATTTATAGATATGAAAAATACTGAAATTATTATACTTTCCTAAACCATTGAGAAGTAGATACTGCTTTTGAAATCAAATTTAATGTCCAACAAATAAATGTCTTAATTTATATTCCTAAAATAAATCGAAATTTTTTGTATGACCTACAAATTTAGAATAATTGGAGAATTAATGTGCTTGATAAAAGGAAAGAATAAACTATGAAATACTTGAAATTTTGAAAGAGTTGTGTGAAACCATTTAATGCTTGAAATGAAAGTGAACGTGAATAAAATATTTGAGGGAAACATTTATTCAACAATTACGAATGCTCCATATTCATTAATTCGCTTCAAACCATACTAACCAAGATCAATAGATAATAAGAGCTTGATCGATCCTCAAAAGGTAGGATTCTCATCATTAAGTCAGATCGGCGATTCGTACCACAAAGGCTATCATGAGAATTTGGTTCGAGAAAGGGACCAACTTACTTCTATCGAAAGTATATCATATGGGCACGGATAGGTGTCCCGCATGTGGTTGAGTTTCCCGTTGAAGAGTTTCCAACGGTGGTACAAGTGTATGTGGAAGAAAGAGCTTCCACTTGAGGGGGAATGTTGAAAAAGAATTACAAGTGTGCGTAATGTGGAAAATAGTCCCACATTGGATAGGAATATGGTGACTTTAGAAATTAGAAGTGAGAGAACACACTCACCTATCACCTTAAGGTTTTGGGTGAATATGTAGTGTGTCTCTCACAAAGGTGGGTTGCTCTAAGAAGGATGTCCCACCGTTGAGAATGCTCCTCGCTTGACCCACCGATTGTTGCGCTAACATGAGTCACAACAGAGATCATAATCGTATTAAAATGATGATGCGGAAATATGATCCATCTCTTAGACTTAAACCTCATACCCTATATGAAATTCTATGAAGCACATGTACAAAAAAATTGTACCACACATCTTCTTAGACAAATTTCATCTTTTTTTCGTTTTTAAAATACTTTTTAAACCCAATACTTAATAAACTTACGATGGGTCTTACAGACATGTGTAAATGTATGAGTCTAAGCATCCCAACTCATATATATTATGGATCATTGACTAAGAAAATCTACAACTCAAAGTACAAAACATTTGAAATTTTAAACACCAAATCCAAAATATTTGACATGTTTACCTCAGTATATGAACATGACACACCGTGATAGTGTGAAACTGAGGTCATTCCTAACAACAAATCATTGTATTAGCCATACTTCTTAGAACAACGATGTCCTCACACTATTTTGATCTCTAAGGATCCTAGTCAAACCAAATAGGTAACAATAGTTATTTCTAAACGGGTTTTAACATAAAAGACTACTCATACTATTTCATTTGATATGTAAGAGATCACCAAAGAGGAAATAACAACTGAGTGAAACATATTAGATTTTATCCACTCTATAAATAAGGAAATTGTCTCTTAGGTATAACCACAAAGTCAATTCATTCTTGTTTTTTCTAGCATTTTTAGAAAGAATTTGTCTGCTGCAAAAACACCACTTTCAACAAAAGAAGGAAAACCACGAGAAGTATGCGCGTAGAATGGAGCATAGCACCAAAACATAACAACCATTTAAGAGAATATTAAATTACTTTCTTGTGTTTTCTATTTAGTAAGTCCATGCAGGAATATTATAAAATAAGAATTATAAATGCATATCCATTTCAATTCGTAAATCATGAGTAACAAGAAAGTTAAATATAAAATTATGATAAAGAACTTGTAACTAACCCCCCTTATATTGAATTTAATTATTTCAAACAAATTTCAAATGCCATCTATCTTACCGTTCATCAAAAATTAAAATTATTATAAACTTCTACTTTTAGTTTTATTCAAATAAGAAAATACTAAGATGCGATATGAGGAATTGCAAACATTTGAATATATTTTTTGAAAAATATTCTATTCGTCGGCAATGCAAATTATTTTTGCACTATTCTATAATAGAATTACAGTATTTAATAGTAATACCTAAATGATTGTTACAAAAATAAAAATAGAGCATTTAAACGCAATTTTTAAAGAAAGCTACAAACAATATTTAAATGATAAGATGATAAATAAATATTATATCTTATTTGAAACTAAAACAAAGTAAAAATATAATAAAGAAAATAAACAACAAGAAGTTGACACCACCAAGTGTCGCACTTGAGACATTAAGAGGAGCGAACTCTCAATTCCCAAGCCTTCAACAATAGGCCAACATCTTTGTGTGATGAATTTGGTTTAGTATATTATGTTAACCGTATACTGAACTATTTTTATAGAGATAAACTTCCAATAAAATAAAAACAATTATTAAGATTTAAAGTTTATTCATTTTATATTTAAATAATTTTTTTACAAAGTATTAAAATTGCTATTTTTATATAAAAAAATTATTATCACATGTATTTTATTCCAACTGTAAGAGATATGTTTGATGATTATGTGGATAATTTGGTTATGTGAAATATTGTAGCGCTACTTACTCATTATAATTTTCAACTTGTTAATTTTTTGAAATATTTAAAACTATGAGTGATTTGACACGTTTTTAAAGTTGTGATTTTTTTTAAACAGCATAAACAAATATTTTATAATTTTCATTTATAGATATGAAAAATACTGAAATTATTATACTTTCCTAAACCATTGAGAAGTAGATACTGCTTTTGAAATCAAATTTAATGTCCAACAAATAAATGTCTTAATTTATATTCCTAAAATAAATCGAAATTTTTTGTATGACCTACAAATTTAGAATAATTGGAGAATTAATGTGCTTGATAAAAGGAAAGAATAAACTATGAAATACTTGAAATTTTGAAAGAGTTGTGTGAAACCATTTAATGCTTGAAATGAAAGTGAACGTGAATAAAATATTTGAGGGAAACATTTATTCAACAATTACGAATGCTCCATATTCATTAATTCGCTTCAAACCATACTAACCAAGATCAATAGATAATAAGAGCTTGATCGATCCTCAAAAGGTAGGATTCTCATCATTAAGTCAGATCGGCGATTCGTACCACAAAGGCTATCATGAGAATTTGGTTCGAGAAAGGGACCAACTTACTTCTATCGAAAGTATCTCATATGGGCACGGATAGGTGTCCCGCATGTGGTTGAGTTTCCCGTTGAAGAGTTTCCAACGGTGGTACAAGTGTATGTGGAAGAAAGAGCTTCCACTTGAGGGGGAATGTTGAAAAAGAATTACAAGTGTGCGTAATGTGGAAAATAGTCCCACATTGGATAGGAATATGGTGACTTTAGAAATTAGAAGTGAGAGAACACACTCACCTATCACCTTAAGGTTTTGGGTGAATATGTAGTGTGTCTCTCACAAAGGTGGGTTGCTCTAAGAAGGATGTCCCACCATTGAGAATGCTCCTCGCTTGACCCACCGATTGTTGCGCTAACATGAGTCACAACAGAGATCATAATCGTATTAAAATGATGATGCGGAAATATGATCCATCTCTTAGACTTAAACCTCATACCCTATATGAAATTCTATGAAGCACATGTACAAAAAAATTGTACCACACATCTTCTTAGACAAATTTCATCTTTTTTTCGTTTTTAAAATACTTTTTAAACCCAATACTTAATAAACTTACGATGGGTCTTACAGACATGTGTAAATGTATGAGTCTAAGCATCCCAACTCATATATATTATGGATCATTGACTAAGAAAATCTACAACTCAAAGTACAAAACATTTGAAATTTTAAACACCAAATCCAAAATATTTGACATGTTTACCTCAGTATATGAACATGACACACCGTGATAGTGTGAAACTGAGGTCATTCCTAACAACAAATCATTGTATTAGCCATACTTCTTAGAACAACGATGTCCTCACACTATTTTGATCTCTAAGGATCCTAGTCAAACCAAATAGGTAACAATAGTTATTTCTAAACGGGTTTTAACATAAAAGACTACTCATACTATTTCATTTGATATGTAAGAGATCACCAAAGAGGAAATAACAACTGAGTGAAACATATTAGATTTTATCCACTCTATAAATAAGGAAATTGTCTCTTAGGTATAACCACAAAGTCAATTCATTCTTGTTTTTTCTAGCATTTTTAGAAAGAATTTGTCTGCTGCAAAAACACCACTTTCAACAAAAGAAGGAAAACCACGAGAAGTATGCGCGTAGAATGGAGCATAGCACCAAAACATAACAACCATTTAAGAGAATATTAAATTACTTTCTTATGTTTTCTATTTAGTAAGTCCATGCAGGAATATTATAAAATAAGAATTATAAATGCATATCCATTTCAATTCGTAAATCATGAGTAACAAGAAAGTTAAATATAAAATTATGATAAAGAACTTGTAACTAACCCCCCTTATATTGAATTTAATTATTTCAAACAAATTTCAAATGCCATCTATCTTACCGTTCATCAAAAATTAAAATTATTATAAACTTCTACTTTTAGTTTTATTCAAATAAGAAAATACTAAGATGCGATATGAGGAATTGCAAACATTTGAATATATTTTTTGAAAAATATTCTATTCGTCGGCAATGCAAATTATTTTTGCACTATTCTATAATAGAATTACAGTATTTAATAGTAATACCTAAATGATTGTTACAAAAATAAAAATAGAGCATTTAAACGCAATTTTTAAAGAAAGCTACAAACAATATTTAAATGATAAGATGATAAATAAATATTATATCTTATTTGAAACTAAAACAAAGTAAAAATATAATAAAGAAAATAAACAACAAGAAGTTGACACCACCAAGTGTCGCACTTGAGACATTAAGAGGAGCGAACTCTCAATTCCCAAGCCTTCAACAATAGGCCAACATCTTTGTGTGATGAATTTGGTTTAGTATATTATGTTAACCGTATACTGAACTATTTTTATAGAGATAAACTTCCAATAAAATAAAAACAATTATTAAGATTTAAAGTTTATTCATTTTATATTTAAATAATTTTTTACAAAGTATTAAAATTGCTATTTTTATATAAAAAAATTATTATCACATGTATTTTATTCCAACTGTAAGAGATATGTTTGATGATTATGTGGATAATTTGGTTATGTGAAATATTGTAGCGCTACTTACTCATTATAATTTTCAACTTGTTAATTTTTTGAAATATTTAAAACTATGAGTGATTTGACACGTTTTTAAAGTTGTGATGTTTTTTAAACAGCATAAACAAATATTTTATAATTTTCATTTATAGATATGAAAAATACTGAAATTATTATACTTTCCTAAACCATTGAGAAGTAGATACTGCTTTTGAAATCAAATTTAATGTCCAACAAATAAATGTCTTAATTTATATTCCTAAAATAAATCGAAATTTTTTGTATGACCTACAAATTTAGAATAATTGGAGAATTAATGTGCTTGATAAAAGGAAAGAATAAACTATGAAATACTTGAAATTTTGAAAGAGTTGTGTGAAACCATTTAATGCTTGAAATGAAAGTGAACGTGAATAAAATATTTGAGGGAAACATTTATTCAACAATTACGAATGCTCCATATTCATTAATTCGCTTCAAACCATACTAACCAAGATCAATAGATAATAAGAGCTTGATCGATCCTCAAAAGGTAGGATTCTCATCATTAAGTCAGATCGGCGATTCGTACCACAAAGGCTATCATGAGAATTTGGTTCGAGAAAGGGACCAACTTACTTCTATCGAAAGTATCTCATATGGGCACGGATAGGTGTCCCACATGTGGTTGAGTTTCCCGTTGAAGAGTTTCCAACGGTGGTACAAGTGTATGTGGAAGAAAGAGCTTCCACTTGAGGGGGAATGTTGAAAAAGAATTACAAGTGTGCATAATGTGGAAAATAGTCCCACATTGGATAGGAATATGGTGACTTTAGAAATTAGAAGTGAGAGAACACACTCACCTATCACCTTAAGGTTTTGGGTGAATATGTAGTGTGTCTCTCACAAAGGTGGGTTGCTCTAAGAAGGATGTCCCACCGTTGAGAATGCTCCTCGCTTGACCCACCGATTGTTGCGCTAACATGAGTCACAACAGAGATCATAATCGTATTAAAATGATGATGCGGAAATATGATCCATCTCTTAGACTTAAACCTCATACCCTATATGAAATTCTATGAAGCACATGTACAAAAAAATTGTACCACACATCTTCTTAGACAAATTTCATATTTTTTTCGTTTTTAAAATACTTTTTAAACCCAATACTTAATAAACTTACGATGGGTCTTACAGACATGTGTAAATGTATGAGTCTAAGCATCCCAACTCATATATATTATGGATCATTGACTAAGAAAATCTACAACTCAAAGTACAAAACATTTGAAATTTTAAACACCAAATCCAAAATATTTGACATGTTTACCTCAGTATATGAACATGACACACCGTGATAGTGTGAAACTGAGGTCATTCCTAACAACAAATCATTGTATTAGCCATACTTCTTAGAACAACGATGTCCTCACACTATTTTGATCTCTAAGGATCCTAGTCAAACCAAATAGGTAACAATAGTTATTTCTAAACGGGTTTTAACATAAAAGACTACTCATACTATTTCATTTGATATGTAAGAGATCACCAAAGAGGAAATAACAACTGAGTGAAACATATTAGATTTTATCCACTCTATAAATAAGGAAATTGTCTCTTAGGTATAACCACAAAGTCAATTCATTCTTGTTTTTTCTAGCATTTTTAGAAAGAATTTGTCTGCTGCAAAAACACCACTTTCAACAAAAGAAGGAAAACCACGAGAAGTATGCGCGTAGAATGGAGCATAGCACCAAAACATAACAACCATTTAAGAGAATATTAAATTACTTTCTTGTGTTTTCTATTTAGTAAGTCCATGCATGAATATTATAAAATAAGAATTATAAATGCATATCCATTTCAATTCGTAAATCATGAGTAACAAGAAAGTTAAATATAAAATTATGATAAAGAACTTGTAACTAACCCCCCTTATATTGAATTTAATTATTTCAAACAAATTTCAAATGCCATCTATCTTACCGTTCATCAAAAATTAAAATTATTATAAACTTCTACTTTTAGTTTTATTCAAATAAGAAAATACTAAGATGCGATATGAGGAATTGCAAACATTTGAATATATTTTTTGAAAAATATTCTATTCGTCGGCAATGCAAATTATTTTTGCACTATTCTATAATAGAATTACAGTATTTAATAGTAATACCTAAATGATTGTTACAAAAATAAAAATAGAGCATTTAAACGCAATTTTTAAAGAAAGCTACAAACAATATTTAAATGATAAGATGATAAATAAATATTATATCTTATTTGAAACTAAAACAAAGTAAAAATATAATAAAGAAAATAAACAACAAGAAGTTGACACCACCAAGTGTCGCACTTGAGACATTAAGAGGAGCGAACTCTCAATTCCCAAGCCTTCAACAATAGGCCAACATCTTTGTGTGATGAATTTGGTTTAGTATATTATGTTAACCGTATACTGAACTATTTTTATAGAGATAAACTTCCAATAAAATAAAAACAATTATTAAGATTTAAAGTTTATTCATTTTATATTTAAATAATTTTTTACAAAGTATTAAAATTGCTATTTTTATATAAAAAAATTATTATCACATGTATTTTATTCCAACTGTAAGAGATATGTTTGATGATTATGTGGATAATTTGGTTATGTGAAATATTGTAGCGCTACTTACTCATTATAATTTTCAACTTGTTAATTTTTTGAAATATTTAGAACTATGAGTGATTTGACACGTTTTTAAAGTTGTGATGTTTTTTAAACAGCATAAACAAATATTTTATAATTTTCATTTATAGATATGAAAAATACTGAAATTATTATACTTTCCTAAACCATTGAGAAGTAGATACTGCTTTTGAAATCAAATTTAATGTCCAACAAATAAATGTCTTAATTTATATTCCTAAAATAAATCGAAATTTTTTGTATGACCTACAAATTTAGAATAATTGGAGAATTAATGTGCTTGATAAAAGGAAAGAATAAACTATGAAATACTTGAAATTTTGAAAGAGTTGTGTGAAACCATTTAATGCTTGAAATGAAAGTGAACGTGAATAAAATATTTGAGGGAAACATTTATTCAACAATTACGAATGCTCCATATTCATTAATTCGCTTCAAACGATACTAACCAAGATCAATAGATAATAAGAGCTTGATCGATCCTCAAAAGGAAGGATTCTCATCATTAAGTCAGATCGGCGATTCGTACCACAAAGGCTATCATGAGAATTTGGTTCGAGAAAGGGACCAACTTACTTCTATCGAAAGTATCTCATATGGGCACGGATAGGTGTCCCGCATGTGGTTGAGTTTCCCGTTGAAGAGTTTCCAACGGTGGTACAAGTGTATGTGGAAGAAAGAGCTTCCACTTGAGGGGGAATGTTGAAAAAGAATTACAAGTGTGCGTAATGTGGAAAATAGTCCCACATTGGATAGGAATATGGTGACTTTAGAAATTAGAAGTGAGAGAACACACTCACCTATCACCTTAAGGTTTTGGGTGAATATGTAGTGTGTCTCTCACAAAGGTGGGTTGCTCTAAGAAGGATGTCCCACCGTTGAGAATGCTCCTCGCTTGACCCACCGATTGTTGCGCTAACATGAGTCACAACAGAGATCATAATCGTATTAAAATGATGATGCGGAAATATGATCCATCTCTTAGACTTAAACCTCATACCCTATATGAAATTCTATGAAGCACATGTACAAAAAAATTGTACCACACATCTTCTTAGACAAATTTCATATTTTTTTCGTTTTTAAAATACTTTTTAAACCCAATACTTAATAAACTTACGATGGGTCTTACAGACATGTGTAAATGTATGAGTCTAAGCATCCCAACTCATATATATTATGGATCATTGACTAAGAAAATCTATAACTCAAAGTACAAAACATTTGAAATTTTAAACACCAAATCCAAAATATTTGACATGTTTACCTCAGTATATGAACATGACACACCGTGATAGTGTGAAACTGAGGTCATTCCTAACAACAAATCATTGTATTAGCCATACTTCTTAGAACAACGATGTCCTCACACTATTTTGATCTCTAAGGATCCTAGTCAAACCAAATAGGTAACAATAGTTATTTCTAAACGGGTTTTAACATAAAAGACTACTCATACTATTTCATTTGATATGTAAGAGATCACCAAAGAGGAAATAACAACTGAGTGAAACATATTAGATTTTATCCACTCTATAAATAAGGAAATTGTCTCTTAGGTATAACCACAAAGTCAATTCATTCTTGTTTTTTCTAGCATTTTTAGAAAGAATTTGTCTGCTGCAAAAACACCACTTTCAACAAAAGAAGGAAAACCACGAGAAGTATGCGCGTAGAATGGAGCATAGCACCAAAACATAACAACCATTTAAGAGAATATTAAATTACTTTCTTGTGTTTTCTATTTAGTAAGTCCATGCATGAATATTATAAAATAAGAATTATAAATGCATATCCATTTCAATTCGTAAATCATGAGTAACAAGAAAGTTAAATATAAAATTATGATAAAGAACTTGTAACTAACCCCCCTTATATTGAATTTAATTATTTCAAACAAATTTCAAATGCCATCTATCTTACCGTTCATCAAAAATTAAAATTATTATAAACTTCTACTTTTAGTTTTATTCAAATAAGAAAATACTAAGATGCGATATGAGGAATTGCAAACATTTGAATATATTTTTTGAAAAATATTCTATTCGTCGGCAATGCAAATTATTTTTGCACTATTCTATAATAGAATTACAGTATTTAATAGTAATACCTAAATGATTGTTACAAAAATAAAAATAGAGCATTTAAACGCAATTTTTAAAGAAAGCTACAAACAATATTTAAATGATAAGATGATAAATAAATATTATATCTTATTTGAAACTAAAACAAAGTAAAAATATAATAAAGAAAATAAACAACAAGAAGTTGACACCACCAAGTGTCGCACTTGAGACATTAAGAGGAGCGAACTCTCAATTCCCAAGCCTTCAACAATAGGCCAACATCTTTGTGTGATGAATTTGGTTTAGTATATTATGTTAACCGTATACTGAACTATTTTTATAGAGATAAACTTCCAATAAAATAAAAACAATTATTAAGATTTAAAGTTTATTCATTTTATATTTAAATAATTTTTTACAAAGTATTAAAATTGCTATTTTTATATAAAAAAATTATTATCACATGTATTTTATTCCAACTGTAAGAGATATGTTTGATGATTATGTGGATAATTTGGTTATGTGAAATATTGTAGCGCTACTTACTCATTATAATTTTCAACTTGTTAATTTTTTGAAATATTTAGAACTATGAGTGATTTGACACGTTTTTAAAGTTGTGATGTTTTTTAAACAGCATAAACAAATATTTTATAATTTTCATTTATAGATATGAAAAATACTGAAATTATTATACTTTCCTAAACCATTGAGAAGTAGATACTGCTTTTGAAATCAAATTTAATGTCCAACAAATAAATGTCTTAATTTATATTCCTAAAATAAATCGAAATTTTTTGTATGACCTACAAATTTAGAATAATTGGAGAATTAATGTGCTTGATAAAAGGAAAGAATAAACTATGAAATACTTGAAATTTTGAAAGAGTTGTGTGAAACCATTTAATGCTTGAAATGAAAGTGAACGTGAATAAAATATTTGAGGGAAACATTTATTCAACAATTACGAATGCTCCATATTCATTAATTCGCTTCAAACCATACTAACCAAGATCAATAGATAATAAGAGCTTGATCGATCCTCAAAAGGTAGGATTCTCATCATTAAGTCAGATCGGCGATTCGTACCACAAAGGCTATCATGAGAATTTGGTTCGAGAAAGGGACCAACTTACTTCTATCGAAAGTATCTCATATGGGCACGGATAGGTGTCCCGCATGTGGTTGAGTTTCCCGTTGAAGAGTTTCCAACGGTGGTACAAGTGTATGTGGAAGAAAGAGCTTCCACTTGAGGGGGAATGTTGAAAAAGAATTACAAGTGTGCGTAATGTGGAAAATAGTCCCACATTGGATAGGAATATGGTGACTTTAGAAATTAGAAGTGAGAGAACACACTCACCTATCACCTTAAGGTTTTGGGTGAATATGTAGTGTGTCTCTCACAAAGGTGGGTTGCTCTAAGAAGGATGTCCCACCGTTGAGAATGCTCCTCGCTTGACCCACCGATTGTTGCGCTAACATGAGTCACAACAGAGATCATAATCGTATTAAAATGATGATGCGGAAATATGATCCATCTCTTAGACTTAAACCTCATACCCTATATGAAATTCTATGAAGCACATGTACAAAAAAATTGTACCACACATCTTCTTAGACAAATTTCATCTTTTTTTCGTTTTTAAAATACTTTTTAAACCCAATACTTAATAAACTTATGATGGGTCTTACAGACATGTGTAAATGTATGAGTCTAAGCATCCCAACTCATATATATTATGGATCATTGACTAAGAAAATCTACAACTCAAAGTACAAAACATTTGAAATTTTAAACACCAAATCCAAAATATTTGACATGTTTACCTCAGTATATGAACATGACACACCGTGATAGTGTGAAACTGAGGTCATTCCTAACAACAAATCATTGTATTAGCAATACTTCTTAGAACAATGATGTCCTCACACTATTTTGATCTCTAAGGATCCTAGTCAAACCAAATAGGTAACAATAGTTATTTCTAAACGGGTTTTAACATAAAAGACTACTCATACTATTTCATTTGATATGTAAGAGATCACCAAAGAGGAAATAACAACTGAGTGAAACATATTAGATTTTATCCACTCTATAAATAAGGAAATTGTCTCTTAGGTATAACCACAAAGCCAATTCATTCTTGTTTTTTCTAGCATTTTTAGAAAGAATTTGTCTGCTGCAAAAACACCACTTTCAACAAAAGAAGGAAAACCACGAGAAGTATGCGCGTAGAATGGAGCATAGCACCAAAACATAACAACCATTTAAGAGAATATTAAATTACTTTCTTGTGTTTTCTATTTAGTAAGTCCATGCAGGAATATTATAAAATAAGAATTATAAATGCATATCCATTTCAATTCGTAAATCATGAGTAACAAGAAAGTTAAATATAAAATTATGATAAAGAACTTATAACTAACCACCCTTATATTGAATTTAATTATTTCAAACAAATTTCAAATGCCATCTATCTTACCGTTCATCATAAATTAAAATTATTATAAACTTCTACTTTTAGTTTTATTCAAATAAGAAAATACTAAGATGCGATATGAGGAATTGCAAACATTTGAATATATTTTTTGAAAAATATTCTATTCGTCGGCAATGCAAATTATTTTTGCACTATTCTATAATAGAATTACAGTATTTAATAGTAATACCTAAATGATTGTTACAAAAATAAAAATAGAGCATTTAAACGCAATTTTTAAAGAAAGCTACAAACAATATTTAAATGATAAGATGATAAATAAATATTATATCTTATTTGAAACTAAAACAAAGTAAAAATATAATAAAGAAAATAAACAACAAAAAGTTGACACCACCAAATGTCGCACTTGAGACATTAAGAGGAGCGAACTCTCAATTCCCAAGCCTTCAACAATAGGCCAACATCTTTGTGTGATGAATTTGGTTTAGTATATTATGTTAACCGTATACTGAACTATTTTTATAGAGATAAACTTCCAATAAAATAAAAACAATTATTAAGATTTAAAGTTTATTCAATTTATATTTAAATAATTTTTTACAAAGTATTAAAATTGCTATTTTTATATAAAAAAATTATTATCACATGTATTTTATTCCAACTGTAAGAGATATGTTTGATGATTATGTGGATAATTTGGTTATGTGAAATATTGTAGCGCTACTTACTCATTATAATTTTCAACTTGTTAATTTTTTGAAATATTTAAAACTATGAGTGATTTGACACGTTTTTAAAGTTGTGATGTTTTTTAAACAGCATAAACAAATATTTTATAATTTTCATTTATAGATATGAAAAATACTGAAATTATTATACTTTCCTAAACCATTGAGAAGTAGATACTGCTTTTGAAATCAAATTTAATGTCCAACAAATAAATGTCTTAATTTATATTCCTAAAATAAATCGAAATTTTTTGTATGACCTACAAATTTAGAATAATTGGAGAATTAATGTGCTTGATAAAAGGAAAGAATAAACTATGAAATACTTGAAATTTTGAAAGAGTTGTGTGAAACCATTTAATGCATGAAATGAAAGTGAACGTGAATAAAATATTTGAGGGAAACATTTATTCAACAATTACGAATGCTCCATATTCATTAATTCGCTTCAAACCATACTAACCAAGATCAATAGATAATAAGAGCTTGATCGATCCTCAAAAGGAAGGATTCTCATCATTAAGTCAGATCGGCGATTCGTACCACAAAGGCTATCATGAGAATTTGGTTCGAGAAAGGGACCAACTTACTTCTATCGAAAGTATCTCATATGGGCACGGATAGGTGTCCCACATGTGGTTGAGTTTCCCGTTGAAGAGTTTCCAACGGTGGTACAAGTGTATGTGGAAGAAAGAGCTTCCACTTGAGGGGGAATGTTGAAAAAGAATTACAAGTGTGCCTAATGTGGAAAATAGTCCCACATTGGATAGGAATATGGTGACTTTAGAAATTAGAAGTGAGAGAACACACTCACCTATCACCTTAAGGTTTTGGGTGAATATGTAGTGTGTCTCTCACAAAGGTGGGTTGCTCTAAGAAGGATGTCCCACCGTTGAGAATGCTCCTCGCTTGACCCACCGATTGTTGCGCTAACATGAGTCACAACAGAGATCATAATCGTATTAAAATGATGATGCGGAAATATGATCCATCTCTTAGACTTAAACCTCATACCCTATATGAAATTCTATGAAGCACATGTACAAAAAAATTGTACCACACATCTTCTTAGACAAATTTCATATTTTTTTCGTTTTTAAAATACTTTTTAAACCCAATACTTAATAAACTTACGATGGGTCTTACAGACATGTGTAAATGTATGAGTCTAAGCATCCCAACTCATATATATTATGGATCATTGACTAAGAAAATCTACAACTCAAAGTACAAAACATTTGAAATTTTAAACACCAAATCCAAAATATTTGACATGTTTACCTCAGTATATGAACATGACACACCGTGATAGTGTGAAACTGAGGTCATTCCTAACAACAAATCATTGTATTAGCCATACTTCTTAGAACAACGATGTCCTCACACTATTTTGATCTCTAAGGATCCTAGTCAAACCAAATAGGTAACAATAGTTATTTCTAAACGGGTTTTAACATAAAAGACTACTCATACTATTTCATTTGATATGTAAGAGATCACCAAAGAGGAAATAACAACTGAGTGAAACATATTAGATTTTATCCACTCTATAAATAAGGAAATTGTCTCTTAGGTATAACCACAAAGTCAATTCATTCTTGTTTTTTCTAGCATTTTTAGAAAGAATTTGTCTGCTGCAAAAACACCACTTTCAACAAAAGAAGGAAAACCACGAGAAGTATGCGCGTAGAATGGAGCATAGCACCAAAACATAACAACCATTTAAGAGAATATTAAATTACTTTCTTGTGTTTTCTATTTAGTAAGTCCATGCATGAATATTATAAAATAAGAATTATAAATGCATATCCATTTCAATTCGTAAATCATGAGTAACAAGAAAGTTAAATATAAAATTATGATAAAGAACTTGTAACTAACCCCCCTTATATTGAATTTAATTATTTCAAACAAATTTCAAATGCCATCTATCTTACCGTTCATCAAAAATTAAAATTATTATAAACTTCTACTTTTAGTTTTATTCAAATAAGAAAATACTAAGATGCGATATGAGGAATTGCAAACATTTGAATATATTTTTTGAAAAATATTCTATTCGTCGGCAATGCAAATTATTTTTGCACTATTCTATAATAGAATTACAGTATTTAATAGTAATACCTAAATGATTGTTACAAAAATAAAAATAGAGCATTTAAACGCAATTTTTAAAGAAAGCTACAAACAATATTTAAATGATAAGATGATAAATAAATATTATATCTTATTTGAAACTAAAACAAAGTAAAAATATAATAAAGAAAATAAACAACAAGAAGTTGACACCACCAAGTGTCGCACTTGAGACATTAAGAGGAGCGAACTCTCAATTCCCAAGCCTTCAACAATAGGCCAACATCTTTGTGTGATGAATTTGGTTTAGTATATTATGTTAACCGTATACTGAACTATTTTTATAGAGATAAACTTCCAATAAAATAAAAACAATTATTAAGATTTAAAGTTTATTCATTTTATATTTAAATAATTTTTTACAAAGTATTAAAATTGCTATTTTTATATAAAAAAATTATTATCACATGTATTTTATTCCAACTGTAAGAGATATGTTTGATGATTATGTGGATAATTTGGTTATGTGAAATATTGTAGCGCTACTTACTCATTATAATTTTCAACTTGTTAATTTTTTGAAATATTTAGAACTATGAGTGATTTGACACGTTTTTAAAGTTGTGATGTTTTTTAAACAGCATAAACAAATATTTTATAATTTTCATTTATAGATATGAAAAATACTGAAATTATTATACTTTCCTAAACCATTGAGAAGTAGATACTGCTTTTGAAATCAAATTTAATGTCCAACAAATAAATGTCTTAATTTATATTCCTAAAATAAATCGAAATTTTTTGTATGACCTACAAATTTAGAATAATTGGAGAATTAATGTGCTTGATAAAAGGAAAGAATAAACTATGAAATACTTGAAATTTTGAAAGAGTTGTGTGAAACCATTTAATGCTTGAAATGAAAGTGAACGTGAATAAAATATTTGAGGGAAACATTTATTCAACAATTACGAATGCTCCATATTCATTAATTCGCTTCAAACCATACTAACCAAGATCAATAGATAATAAGAGCTTGATCGATCCTCAAAAGGTAGGATTCTCATCATTAAGTCAGATCGGCGATTCGTACCACAAAGGCTATCATGAGAATTTGGTTCGAGAAAGGGACCAACTTACTTCTATCGAAAGTATCTCATATGGGCACGGATAGGTGTCCCGCATGTGGTTGAGTTTCCCGTTGAAGAGTTTCCAACGGTGGTACAAGTGTATGTGGAAGAAAGAGCTTCCACTTGAGGGGGAATGTTGAAAAAGAATTACAAGTGTGCGTAATGTGGAAAATAGTCCCACATTGGATAGGAATATGGTGACTTTAGAAATTAGAAGTGAGAGAACACACTCACCTATCACCTTAAGGTTTTGGGTGAATATGTAGTGTGCCTCTCACAAAGGTGGGTTGCTCTAAGAAGGATGTCCCACCGTTGAGAATGCTCCTCGCTTGACCCACCGATTGTTGCGCTAACATGAGTCACAACAGAGATCATAATCGTATTAAAATGATGATGCGGAAATATGATCCATCTCTTAGACTTAAACCTCATACCCTATATGAAATTCTATGAAGCACATGTACAAAAAAATTGTACCACACATCTTCTTAGACAAATTTCATCTTTTTTTCGTTTTTAAAATACTTTTTAAACCCAATACTTAATAAACTTACGATGGGTCTTACAGACATGTGTAAATGTATGAGTCTAAGCATCCCAACTCATATATATTATGGATCATTGACTAAGAAAATCTACAACTCAAAGTACAAAACATTTGAAATTTTAAACACCAAATCCAAAATATTTGACATGTTTACCTCAGTATATGAACATGACACACCGTGATAGTGTGAAACTGAGGTCATTCCTAACAACAAATCATTGTATTAGCCATACTTCTTAGAACAATGATGTCCTCACACTATTTTGATCTCTAAGGATCCTAGTTAAACCAAATTGGTAACAATAGTTATTTCTAAACGGGTTTTAACATAAAAGACTACTCATACTATTTCATTTGATATGTAAGAGATCACCAAAGAGGAAATAACAACTGAGTGAAACATATTAGATTTTATCCACTCTATAAATAAGGAAATTGTCTCTTAGGTATAACCACAAAGCCAATTCATTCTTGTTTTTTCTAGCATTTTTAGAAAGAATTTGTCTGCTGCAAAAACACCACTTTCAACAAAAGAAGGAAAACCACGAGAAGTATGCTCGTAGAATGGAGCATAGCACCAAAACATAACAACCATTTAAGAGAATATTAAATTACTTTCTTGTGTTTTCTATTTAGTAAGTCCATGCAGGAATATTATAAAATAAGAATTATAAATGCATTTCCATTTCAATTCGTAAATCATGAGTAACAAGAAAGTTAAATATAAAATTATGATAAAGAACTTGTAACTAACCCCCCTTATATTGAATTTAATTATTTCAAACAAATTTCAAATGCCATCTATCTTACCGTTCATCAAAAATTAAAATTATTATAAACTTCTACTTTTAGTTTTATTCAAATAAGAAAATACTAAGATGCGATATGAGGAATTGCAAACATTTGAATATATTTTTTGAAAAATATTCTATTCGTCGGCAATGCAAATTATTTTTGCACTATTCTATAATAGAATTACAGTATTTAATAGTAATACCTAAATGATTGTTACAAAAATAAAAATAGAGCATTTAAACGCAATTTTTAAAGAAAGCTACAAACAATATTTAAATGATAAGATGATAAATAAATATTATATCTTATTTGAAACTAAAACAAAGTAAAAATATAATAAAGAAAATAAACAACAAAAAGTTGACACCACCAAGTGTCGCACTTGAGACATTAAGAGGAGCGAACTCTCAATTCCCAAGCCTTCAACAATAGGCCAACATCTTTGTGTGATGAATTTGGTTTAGTATATTATGTTAACCGTATACTGAACTATTTTTATAGAGATAAACTTCCAATAAAATAAAAACAATTATTAAGATTTAAAGTTTATTCAATTTATATTTAAATAATTTTTTACAAAGTATTAAAATTGCTATTTTTATATAAAAAAATTATTATCACATGTATTTTATTCCAACTGTAAGAGATATGTTTGATGATTATGTGGATAATTTGGTTATGTGAAATATTGTAGCGCTACTTACTCATTATAATTTTCAACTTGTTAATTTTTTGAAATATTTAAAACTATGAGTGATTTGACACGTTTTTAAAGTTGTGATGTTTTTTAAACAGCATAAACAAATATTTTATAATTTTCATTTATAGATATGAAAAATACTGAAATTATTATACTTTCCTAAACCATTGAGAAGTAGATACTGCTTTTGAAATCAAATTTAATGTCCAACAAATAAATGTCTTAATTTATATTCCTAAAATAAATCGAAATTTTTTGTATGACCTACAAATTTAGAATAATTGGAGAATTAATGTGCTTGATAAAAGGAAAGAATAAACTATGAAATACTTGAAATTTTGAAAGAGTTGTGTGAAACCATTTAATGCTTGAAATGAAAGTGAACGTGAATAAAATATTTGATGGAAACATTTATTCAACAATTACGAATGCTCCATATTCATTAATTCGC
The DNA here is from genome assembly GCA_963859935.3 of Lathyrus sativus. Taxonomy (NCBI): domain Eukaryota; kingdom Viridiplantae; phylum Streptophyta; class Magnoliopsida; order Fabales; family Fabaceae; genus Lathyrus; species Lathyrus sativus. The sequence goes on from CAWUDS030001147.1 coordinate 76,242, forward strand.
TTCAAACCATACTAACCAAGATCAATAGATAATAAGAGCTTGATCGATCCTAAAAGGAAGGATTCTCATCATTAAGTCAGATCGGCGATTCGTACCACAAAGGCTATCATGAGAATTTGGTTCGAGAAAGGGACCAACTTACTTCTATCGAAAGTATCTCATATGGGCACGGATAGGTGTCCCGCATGTGGTTGAGTTTCCCGTTGAAGAGTTTCCAACGGTGGTACAAGTGTATGTGGAAGAAAGAGCTTCCACTTGAGGGGGAATGTTGAAAAAGAATTACAAGTGTGCGTAATGTGGAAAATAGTCCCACATTGGATAGGAATATGGTGACTTTAGAAATTAGAAGTGAGAGAACACACTCACCTATCACCTTAAGGTTTTGGGTGAATATGTAGTGTGTCTCTCACAAAGGTGGGTTGCTCTAAGAAGGATGTCCCACCGTTGAGAATGCTCCTCGCTTGACCCACCGATTGTTGCGCTAACATGAGTCACAACAGAGATCATAATCGTATTAAAATGATGAGGCGGAAATATGATCCATCTCTTAGACTTAAACCTCATACCCTATATGAAATTCTATGAAGCACATGTACAAAAAAATTGTACCACACATCTTCTTAGACAAATTTCATATTTTTTTCGTTTTTAAAATACTTTTTAAACCCAATACTTAATAAACTTACGATGGGTCTTACAGACATGTGTAAATGTATGAGTCTAAGCATCCCAACTCATATATATTATGGATCATTGACTAAGAAAATCTACAACTCAAAGTACAAAACATTTGAAATTTTAAACACCAAATCCAAAATATTTGACATGTTTACCTCAGTATATGAACATGACACACCGTGATAGTGTGAAACTGAGGTCATTCCTAACAACAAATCATTGTATTAGCCATACTTCTTAGAACAACGATGTCCTCACACTATTTTGATCTCTAAGGATCATAGTCAAACCAAATAGGTAACAATAGTTATTTCTAAACGGGTTTTAACATAAAAGACTACTCATACTATTTCATTTGATATGTAAGAGATCACCAAAGAGGAAATAACAACTGAGTGAAACATATTAGATTTTATCCACTCTATAAATAAGGAAATTGTCTCTTAGGTATAACCACAAAGTCAATTCATTCTGGTTTTTTCTAGCATTTTTAGAAAGAATTTGTCTGCTGCAAAAACACCACTTTCAACAAAAGAAGGAAAACCACGAGAAGTATGCGCGTAGAATGGAGCATAGCACCAAAACATAACAACCATTTAAGAGAATATTAAATTACTTTCTTGTGTTTTCTATTTAGTAAGTCCATGCAGGAATATTATAAAATAAGAATTATAAATGCATATCCATTTCAATTCGTAAATCATGAGTAACAAGAAAGTTAAATATAAAATTATGATAAAGAACTTGTAACTAACCCCCCTTATATTGAATTTAATTATTTCAAACAAATTTCAAATGCCATCTATCTTACCATTCATCAAAAATTAAAATTATTATAAACTTCTACTTTTAGTTTTATTCAAATAAGAAAATACTAAGATGCGATATGAGGAATTGCAAACATTTGAATATATTTTTTGAAAAATATTCTATTCGTCGGCAATGCAAATTATTTTTGCACTATTCTATAATAGAATTACAGTATTTAATAGTAATACCTAAATGATTGTTACAAAAATAAAAATAGAGCATTTAAACGCAATTTTTAAAGAAAGCTACAAACAATATTTAAATGATAAGATGATAAATAAATATTATATCTTATTTGAAACTAAAACAAAGTAAAAATATAATAAAGAAAATAAACAACAAGAAGTTGACACCACCAAGTGTCGCACTTGAGACATTAAGAGGAGCGAACTCTCAATTCCCAAGCCTTCAACAATAGGCCAACATCTTTGTGTGATGAATTTGGTTTAGTATATTATGTTAACCGTATACTGAACTATTTTTATAGAGATAAACTTCCAATAAAATAAAAACAATTATTAAGATTTAAAGTTTATTCATTTTATATTTAAATAATTTTTTACAAAGTATTAAAATTGCTATTTTTATATAAAAAAATTATTATCACATGTATTTTATTCCAACTGTAAGAGATATGTTTGATGATTATGTGGATAATTTGGTTATGTGAAATATTGTAGCGCTACTTACTCATTATAATTTTCAACTTGTTAATTTTTTGAAATATTTAAAACTATGAGTGATTTGACACGTTTTTAAAGTTGTGATGTTTTTTAAACAGCATAAACAAATATTTTATAATTTTCATTTATAGATATGAAAAATACTGAAATTATTATACTTTCCTAAACCATTGAGAAGTAAATACTGCTTTTGAAATCAAATTTAATGTCCAACAAATAAATGTCTTAATTTATATTCCTAAAATAAATCGAAATTTTTTGTATGACCTACAAATTTAGAATAATTGGAGAATTAATGTGCTTGATAAAAGGAAAGAATAAACTATGAAATACTTGAAATTTTGAAAGAGTTGTGTGAAACCATTTAATGCTTGAAATGAAAGTGAACGTGAATAAAATATTTGAGGGAAACATTTATTCAACAATTACGAATGCTCCATATTCATTAATTCGCTTCAAACCATACTAACCAAGATCAATAGATAATAAGAGCTTGATCGATCCTCAAAAGGAAGGATTCTCATCATTAAGTCAGATCGGCGATTCGTACCACAAAGGCTATCATGAGAATTTGGTTCGAGAAAGGGACCAACTTACTTCTATCGAAAGTATCTCATATGGGCACGGATAGGTGTCCCGCATGTGGTTGAGTTTCCCGTTGAAGAGTTTCCAACGGTGGTACAAGTGTATGTGGAAGAAAGAGCTTCCACTTGAGGGGGAATGTTGAAAAAGAATTACAAGTGTGCGTAATGTGGAAAATAGTCCCACATTGGATAGGAATATGGTGACTTTAGAAATTAGAAGTGAGAGAACACACTCACCTATCACCTTAAGGTTTTGGGTGAATATGTAGTGTGTCTCTCACAAAGGTGGGTTGCTCTAAGAAGGATGTCCCACCGTTGAGAATGCTCCTCGCTTGACCCACCGATTGTTGCGCTAACATGAGTCACAACAGAGATCATAATCGTATTAAAATGATGATGCGGAAATATGATCCATCTCTTAGACTTAAACCTCATACCCTATATGAAATTCTATGAAGCACATGTACAAAAAAATTGTACCACACATCTTATTAGACAAATTTCATATTTTTTTCGTTTTTAAAATACTTTTTAAACCCAATACTTAATAAACTTACGATGGGTCTTACAGACATGTGTAAATGTATGAGTCTAAGCATCCCAACTCATATATATTATGGATCATTGACTAAGAAAATCTACAACTCAAAGTACAAAACATTTGAAATTTTAAACACCAAATCCAAAATATTTGACATGTTTACCTCAGTATATGAACATGACACACCGTGATAGTGTGAAACTGAGGTCATTCCTAACAACAAATCATTGTATTAGCCATACTTCTTAGAACAACGATGTCCTCACACTATTTTGATCTCTAAGGATCATAGTCAAACCAAATAGGTAACAATAGTTATTTCTAAACGGGTTTTAACATAAAAGACTACTCATACTATTTCATTTGATATGTAAGAGATCACCAAAGAGGAAATAACAACTGAGTGAAACATATTAGATTTTATCCACTCTATAAATAAGGAAATTGTCTCTTAGGTATAACCACAAAGTCAATTCATTCTTGTTTTTTCTAGCATTTTTAGAAAGAATTTGTCTGCTGCAAAAACACCACTTTCAACAAAAGAAGGAAAACCACGAGAAGTATGCGCGTAGAATGGAGCATAGCACCAAAACATAACAACCATTTAAGAGAATATTAAATTACTTTCTTGTGTTTTCTATTTAGTAAGTCCATGCATGAATATTATAAAATAAGAATTATAAATGCATATCCATTTCAATTCGTAAATCATGAGTAACAAGAAAGTTAAATATAAAATTATGATAAAGAACTTGTAACTAACCCCCCTTATATTGAATTTAATTATTTCAAACAAATTTCAAATGCCATCTATCTTACCGTTCATCAAAAATTAAAATTATTATAAACTTCTACTTTTAGTTTTATTCAAATAAGAAAATACTAAGATGCGATATGAGGAATTGCAAACATTTGAATATATTTTTTGAAAAATATTCTATTCGTCGGCAATGCAAATTATTTTTGCACTATTCTATAATAGAATTACAGTATTTAATAGTAATACCTAAATGATTGTTACAAAAATAAAAATAGAGCATTTAAACGCAATTTTTAAAGAAAGCTACAAACAATATTTAAATGATAAGATGATAAATAAATATTATATCTTATTTGAAACTAAAACAAAGTAAAAATATAATAAAGAAAATAAACAACAAGAAGTTGACACCACCAAGTGTCGCACTTGAGACATTAAGAGGAGCGAACTCTCAATTCCCAAGCCTTCAACAATAGGCCAACATCTTTGTGTGATGAATTTGGTTTAGTATATTATGTTAACCGTATACTGAACTATTTTTATAGAGATAAACTTCCAATAAAATAAAAACAATTATTAAGATTTAAAGTTTATTCATTTTATATTTAAATAATTTTTTACAAAGTATTAAAATTGCTATTTTTATATAAAAAAATTATTATCACATGTATTTTATTCCAACTGTAAGAGATATGTTTGATGATTATGTGGATAATTTGGTTATGTGAAATATTGTAGCGCTACTTACTCATTATAATTTTCAACTTGTTAATTTTTTGAAATATTTAAAACTATGAGTGATTTGACACATTTTTAAAGTTGTGATGTTTTTTAAACAGCATAAACAAATATTTTATAATTTTCATTTATAGATATGAAAAATACTGAAATTATTATACTTTCCTAAACCATTCAGAAGTAGATACTGCTTTTGAAATCAAATTTAATGTCCAACAAATAAATGTCTTAATTTATATTCCTAAAATAAATCGAAATTTTTTGTATGACCTACAAATTTAGAATAATTGGAGAATTAATGTGCTTGATAAAAGGAAAGAATAAACTATGAAATACTTGAAATTTTGAAAGAGTTGTGTGAAACCATTTAATGCTTGAAATGAAAGTGAACGTGAATAAAATATTTGAGGGAAACATTTATTCAACAATTACGAATGCTCCATATTCATTAATTCGCTTCAAACCATACTAACCAAGATCAATAGATAATAAGAGCTTGATCGATCCTCAAAAGGAAGGATTCTCATCATTAAGTCAGATCGGCGATTCGTACCACAAAGGCTATCATGAGAATTTGGTTCGAGAAAGGGACCAACTTACTTCTATCGAAAGTATCTCATATGGGCACGGATAGGTGTCCCGCATGTGGTTGAGTTTCCCGTTGAAGAGTTTCCAACGGTGGTACAAGTGTATGTGGAAGAAAGAGCTTCCACTTGAGGGGGAATGTTGAAAAAGAATTACAAGTGTGCGTAATGTGGAAAATAGTCCCACATTGGATAGGAATATGGTGACTTTAGAAATTAGAAGTGAGAGAACACACTCACCTATCACCTTAAGGTTTTGGGTGAATATGTAGTGTGTCTCTCACAAAGGTGGGTTGCTCTAAGAAGGATGTCCCACCGTTGAGAATGCTCCTCGCTTGACCCACCGATTGTTGCGCTAACATGAGTCACAACAGAGATCATAATCGTATTAAAATGATGATGCGGAAATATGATCCATCTCTTAGACTTAAACCTCATACCCTATATGAAATTCTATGAAGCACATGTACAAAAAAATTGTACCACACATCTTATTAGACAAATTTCATATTTTTTTCGTTTTTAAAATACTTTTTAAACCCAATACTTAATAAACTTACGATGGGTCTTACAGACATGTGTAAATGTATGAGTCTAAGCATCCCAACTCATATATATTATGGATCATTGACTAAGAAAATCTACAACTCAAAGTACAAAACATTTGAAATTTTAAACACCAAATCCAAAATATTTGACATGTTTACCTCAGTATATGAACATGACACACCGTGATAGTGTGAAACTGAGGTCATTCCTAACAACAAATCATTGTATTAGCCATACTTCTTAGAACAACGATGTCCTCACACTATTTTGATCTCTAAGGATCATAGTCAAACCAAATAGGTAACAATAGTTATTTCTAAACGGGTTTTAACATAAAAGACTACTCATACTATTTCATTTGATATGTAAGAGATCACCAAAGAGGAAATAACAACTGAGTGAAACATATTAGATTTTATCCACTCTATAAATAAGGAAATTGTCTCTTAGGTATAACCACAAAGTCAATTCATTCTTGTTTTTTCTAGCATTTTTAGAAAGAATTTGTCTGCTGCAAAAACACCACTTTCAACAAAAGAAGGAAAACCACGAGAAGTATGCGCGTAGAATGGAGCATAGCACCAAAACATAACAACCATTTAAGAGAATATTAAATTACTTTCTTGTGTTTTCTATTTAGTAAGTCCATGCAGGAATATTATAAAATAAGAATTATAAATGCATATCCATTTCAATTCGTAAATCACGAGTAACAAGAAAGTTAAATATAAAATTATGATAAAGAACTTGTAACTAACCCCCCTTATATTGAATTTAATTATTTCAAACAAATTTCAAATGCCATCTATCTTACCGTTCATCAAAAATTAAAATTATTATAAACTTCTACTTTTAGTTTTATTCAAATAATAAAATACTAAGATGCGATATGAGGAATTGCAAACATTTGAATATATTTTTTGAAAAATATTCTATTCGTCGGCAATGCAAATTATTTTTGCACTATTCTATAATAGAATTACAGTATTTAATAGTAATACCTAAATGATTGTTACAAAAATAAAAATAGAGCATTTAAACGCAATTTTTAAAGAAAGCTACAAACAATATTTAAATGATAAGATGATAAATAAATATTATATCTTATTTGAAACTAAAACAAAGTAAAAATATAATAAAGAAAATAAACAACAAGAAGTTGACACCACCAAGTGTCGCACTTGAGACATTAAGAGGAGCGAACTCTCAATTCCCAAGCCTTCAACAATAGGCCAACATATTTGTGTGATGAATTTGGTTTAGTATATTATGTTAACCGTATACTGAACTATTTTTATAGAGATAAACTTCCAATAAAATAAAAACAATTATTAAGATTTAAAGTTTATTCATTTTATATTTAAATAATTTTTTACAAAGTATTAAAATTGCTATTTTTATATAAAAAAATTATTATCACATGTATTTTATTCCAACTGTAAGAGATATGTTTGATGATTATGTGGATAATTTGGTTATGTGAAATATTGTAGCGCTACTTACTCATTATAATTTTCAACTTGTTAATTTTTTGAAATATTTAAAACTATGAGTGATTTGACACGTTTTTAAAGTTGTGATGTTTTTTAAACAGCATAAACAAATATTTTATAATTTTCATTTATAGATATGAAAAATACTGAAATTATTATACTTTCCTAAACCATTGAGAAGTAGATACTGCTTTTGAAATCAAATTTAATGTCCAACAAATAAATGTCTTAATTTATATCCTAAAATAAATCGAAATTTTTTGTATGACCTACAAATTTAGAATAATTGGAGAATTAATGTGCTTGATAAAAGGAAAGAATAAACTATGAAATACTTGAAATTTTGAAAGAGTTGTGTGAAACCATTTAATGCTTGAAATGAAAGTGAACGTGAATAAAATATTTGAGGGAAACATTTATTCAACAATTACGAATGCTCCATATTCATTAATTCGCTTCAAACCATACTAACCAAGATCAATAGATAATAAGAGCTTGATCGATCCTCAAAAGGAAGGATTCTCATCATTAAGTCAGATCGGCGATTCGTACCACAAAGGCTATCATGAGAATTTGGTTCGAGAAAGGGACCAACTTACTTCTATCGAAAGTATCTCATATGGGCACGGATAGGTGTCCCGCATGTGGTTGAGTTTCCCGTTGAAGAGTTTCCAACGGTGGTACAAGTGTATGTGGAAGAAAGAGCTTCCACTTGAGGGGGAATGTTGAAAAAGAATTACAAGTGTGCGTAATGTGGAAAATAGTCCCACATTGGATAGGAATATGGTGACTTTAGAAATTAGAAGTGAGAGAACACACTCACCTATCACCTTAAGGTTTTGGGTGAATATGTAGTGTGTCTCTCACAAAGGTGGGTTGCTCTAAGAAGGATGTCCCACCGTTGAGAATGCTCCTCGCTTGACCCACCGATTGTTGCGCTAACATGAGTCACAACAGAGATCATAATCGTATTAAAATGATGATGCGGAAATATGATCCATCTCTTAGACTTAAACCTCATACCCTATATGAAATTCTATGAAGCACATGTACAAAAAAATTGTACCACACATCTTCTTAGACAAATTTCATATTTTTTTCGTTTTTAAAATACTTTTTAAACCCAATACTTAATAAACTTACGATGGGTCTTACAGACATGTGTAAATGTATGAGTCTAAGCATCCCAACTCATATATATTATGGATCATTGACTAAGAAAATCTACAACTCAAAGTACAAAACATTTGAAATTTTAAACACCAAATCCAAAATATTTGACATGTTTACCTCAGTATATGAACATGACACACCGTGATAGTGTGAAACTGAGGTCATTCCTAACAACAAATCATTGTATTAGCCATACTTCTTAGAACAACGATGTCCTCACACTATTTTGATCTCTAAGGATCCTAGTCAAACCAAATAGGTAACAATAGTTATTTCTAAACGGGTTTTAACATAAAAGACTACTCATACTATTTCATTTGATATGTAAGAGATCACCAAAGAGGAAATAACAACTGAGTGAAACATATTAGATTTTATCCACTCTATAAATAAGGAAATTGTCTCTTAGGTATAACCATAAAGTCAATTCATTCTTGTTTTTTCTAGCATTTTTAGAAAGAATTTGTCTGCTGCAAAAACACCACTTTCAACAAAAGAAGGAAAACCACGAGAAGTATGCGCGTAGAATGGAGCATAGCACCAAAACATAACAACCATTTAAGAGAATATTAAATTACTTTCTTGTGTTTTCTATTTAGTAAGTCCATGCAGGAATATTATAAAATAAGAATTATAAATGCATATCCATTTCAATTCGTAAATCATGAGTAACAAGAAAGTTAAATATAAAATTATGATAAAGAACTTGTAACTAACCCCCCTTATATTGAATTTAATTATTTCAAACAAATTTCAAATGCCATCTATCTTACCGTTCATCAAAAATTAAAATTATTATAAACTTCTACTTTTAGTTTTATTCAAATAAGAAAATACTAAGATGCGATATGAGGAATTGCAAACATTTGAATATATTTTTTGAAAAATATTCTATTCGTCGGCAATGCAAATTATTTTTGCACTATTCTATAATAGAATTACAGTATTTAATAGTAATACCTAAATGATTGTTACAAAAATAAAAATAGAGCATTTAAACACAATTTTTAAAGAAAGCTACAAACAATATTTAAATGATAAGATGATAAATAAATATTATATCTTATTTGAAACTAAAACAAAGTAAAAATATAATAAAGAAAATAAACAACAAGAAGTTGACACCACCAAGTGTCGCACTTGAGACATTAAGAGGAGCGAACTCTCAATTCCCAAGCCTTCAACAATAGGCCAACATCTTTGTGTGATGAATTTGGTTTAGTATATTATGTTAACCGTATACTGAACTATTTTTATAGAGATAAACTTCCAATAAAATAAAAACAATTATTAAGATTTAAAGTTTATTCATTTTATATTTAAATAATTTTTTACAAAGTATTAAAATTGCTATTTTTATATAAAAAAATTATTATCACATGTATTTTATTCCAACGGTAAGAGATATGTTTGATGATTATGTGGATAATTTGGTTATGTGAAATATTGTAGCGCTACTTACTCATTATAATTTTCAACTTGTTAATTTTTTGAAATATTTAAAACTATGAGTGATTTGACACGTTTTTAAAGTTGTGATGTTTTTTAAACAGCATAAACAAATATTTTATAATTTTCATTTATAGATATGAAAAATACTGAAATTATTATACTTTCCTAAACCATTGAGAAGTAGATACTGCTTTTGAAATCAAATTTAATGTCCAACAAATAAATGTCTTAATTTATATTCCTAAAATAAATCGAAATTTTTTGTATGACCTACAAATTTAGAATAATTGGAGAATTAATGTGCTTGATAAAAGGAAAGAATAAACTATGAAATACTTGAAATTTTGAAAGAGTTGTGTGAAACCATTTAATGCTTGAAATGAAAGTGAACGTGAATAAAATATTTGAGGGAAACATTTATTCAACAATTACGAATGCTCCATATTCATTAATTCGCTTCAAACCATACTAACCAAGATCAATAGATAATAAGAGCTTGATCGATCCTCAAAAGGAAGGATTCTCATCATTAAGTCAGATCGGCGATTCGTACCACAAAGGCTATCATGAGAATTTGGTTCGAGAAAGGGACCAACTTACTTCTATCGAAAGTATCTCATATGGGCACGGATAGGTGTCCCGCATGTGGTTGAGTTTCCCGTTGAAGAGTTTCCAACGGTGGTACAAGTGTATGTGGAAGAAAGAGCTTCCACTTGAGGGGGAATGTTGAAAAAGAATTACAAGTGTGCGTAATGTGGAAAATAGTCCCACATTGGATAGGAATATGGTGACTTTAGAAATTAGAAGTGAGAGAACACACTCACCTATCACCTTAAGGTTTTGGGTGAATATGTAGTGTGTCTCTCACAAAGGTGGGTTGCTATAAGAAGGATGTCCCACCGTTGAGAATGCTCCTCGCTTGACCCACCGATTGTTGCGCTAACATGAGTCACAACAGAGATCATAATCGTATTAAAATGATGATGCGGAAATATGATCCATCTCTTAGACTTAAACCTCATACCCTATATGAAATTCTATGAAGCACATGTACAAAAAAATTGTACCACACATCTTATTAGACAAATTTCATATTTTTTTCGTTTTTAAAATACTTTTTAAACCCAATACTTAATAAACTTACGATGGGTCTTACAGACATGTGTAAATGTATGAGTCTAAGCATCCCAACTCATATATATTATGGATCATTGACTAAGAAAATCTACAACTCAAAGTACAAAACATTTGAAATTTTAAACACCAAATCCAAAATATTTGACATGTTTACCTCAGTATATGAACATGACACACCGTGATAGTGTGAAACTGAGGTCATTCCTAACAACAAATCATTGTATTAGCCATACTTCTTAGAACAACGATGTCCTCACACTATTTTGATCTCTAAGGATCATAGTCAAACCAAATAGGTAACAATAGTTATTTCTAAACGGGTTTTAACATAAAAGACTACTCATACTATTTCATTTGATATGTAAGAGATCACCAAAGAAGAAATAACAACTGAGTGAAACATATTAGATTTTATCCACTCTATAAATAAGGAAATTGTCTCTTAGGTATAACCACAAAGTCAATTCATTCTTGTTTTTTCTAGCATTTTTAGAAAGAATTTGTCTGCTGCAAAAACACCACTTTCAACAAAAGAAGGAAAACCACGAGAAGTATGCGCGTAGAATGGAGCATAGCACCAAAACATAACAACCATTTAAGAGAATATTAAATTACTTTCTTGTGTTTTCTATTTAGTAAGTCCATGCAGGAATATTATAAAATAAGAATTATAAATGCATATCCATTTCAATTCGTAAATCACGAGTAACAAGAAAGTTAAATATAAAATTATGATAAAGAACTTGTAACTAACCCCCCTTATATTGAATTTAATTATTTCAAACAAATTTCAAATGCCATCTATCTTACCGTTCATCAAAAATTAAAATTATTATAAACTTCTACTTTTAGTTTTATTCAAATAAGAAAATACTAAGATGCGATATGAGGAATTGCAAACATTTGAATATATTTTTTGAAAAATATTCTATTCGTCGGCAATGCAAATTATTTTTGCACTATTCTATAATAGAATTACAGTATTTAATAGTAATACCTAAATGATTGTTACAAAAATAAAAATAGAGCATTTAAACACAATTTTTAAAGAAAGCTACAAACAATATTTAAATGATAAGATGATAAATAAATATTATATCTTATTTGAAACTAAAACAAAGTAAAAATATAATAAAGAAAATAAACAACAAGAAGTTGACACCACCAAGTGTCGCACTTGAGACATTAAGAGGAGCGAACTCTCAATTCCCAAGCCTTCAACAATAGGCCAACATCTTTGTGTGATGAATTTGGTTTAGTATATTATGTTAACCGTATACTGAACTATTTTTATAGAGATAAACTTCCAATAAAATAAAAACAATTATTAAGATTTAAAGTTTATTCATTTTATATTTAAATAATTTTTTACAAAGTATTAAAATTGCTATTTTTATATAAAAAAATTATTATCACATGTATTTTATTCCAACGGTAAGAGATATGTTTGATGATTATGTGGATAATTTGGTTATGTGAAATATTGTAGCGCTACTTACTCATTATAATTTTCAACTTGTTAATTTTTTGAAATATTTAAAACTATGAGTGATTTGACACGTTTTTAAAGTTGTGATGTTTTTTAAACAGCATAAACAAATATTTTATAATTTTCATTTATAGATATGAAAAATACTGAAATTATTATACTTTCCTAAACCATTGAGAAGTAGATACTGCTTTTGAAATCAAATTTAATGTCCAACAAATAAATGTCTTAATTTATATTCCTAAAATAAATCGAAATTTTTTGTATGACCTACAAATTTAGAATAATTGGAGAATTAATGTGCTTGATAAAAGGAAAGAATAAACTATGAAATACTTGAAATTTTGAAAGAGTTGTGTGAAACCATTTAATGCTTGAAATGAAAGTGAACGTGAATAAAATATTTGAGGGAAACATTTATTCAACAATTACGAATGCTCCATATTCATTAATTCGCTTCAAACCATACTAACCAAGATCAATAGATAATAAGAGCTTGATCGATCCTCAAAAGGTAGGATTCTCATCATTAAGTCAGATCGGCGATTCGTACCACAAAGGCTATCATGAGAATTTGGTTCGAGAAAGGGACCAACTTACTTCTATCGAAAGTATCTCATATGGGCACGGATAGGTGTCCCGCATGTGGTTGAGTTTCCCGTTGAAGAGTTTCCAACGGTGGTACAAGTGTATGTGGAAGAAAGAGCTTCCACTTGAGGGGGAATGTTGAAAAAGAATTACAAGTGTGCGTAATGTGGAAAATAGTCCCACATTGGATAGGAATATGGTGACTTTAGAAATTAGAAGTGAGAGAACACACTCACCTATCACCTTAAGGTTTTGGGTGAATATGTAGTGTGTCTCTCACAAAGGTGGGTTGCTCTAAGAAGGATGTCCCACCGTTGAGAATGCTCCTCGCTTGACCCACCGATTGTTGCGCTAACATGAGTCACAACAGAGATCATAATCGTATTAAAATGATGATGCGGAAATATGATCCATCTCTTAGACTTAAACCTCATACCCTATATGAAATTCTATGAAGCACATGTACAAAAAAATTGTACCACACATCTTCTTAGACAAATTTCATATTTTTTTCGTTTTTAAAATACTTTTTAAACCCAATACTTAATAAACTTACGATGGGTCTTACAGACATGTGTAAATGTATGAGCCTAAGCATCCCAACTCATATATATTATGGATCATTGACTAAGAAAATCTACAACTCAAAGTACAAAACATTTGAAATTTTAAACACCAAATCCAAAATATTTGACATGTTTACCTCAGTATATGAACATGACACACCGTGATAGTGTGAAACTGAGGTCATTCCTAACAACAAATCATTGTATTAGCCATACTTCTTAGAACAACGATGTCCTCACACTATTTTGATCTCTAAGGATCCTAGTCAAACCAAATAGGTAACAATAGTTATTTCTAAACGGGTTTTAACATAAAAGACTACTCATACTATTTCATTTGATATGTAAGAGATCACCAAAGAGGAAATAACAACTGAGTGAAACATATTAGATTTTATCCACTCTATAAATAAGGAAATTGTCTCTTAGGTATAACCACAAAGTCAATTCATTCTTGTTTTTTCTAGCATTTTTAGAAAGAATTTGTCTGCTGCAAAAACACCACTTTCAACAAAAGAAGGAAAACCACGAGAAGTATGCGCGTAGAATGGAGCATAGCACCAAAACATAACAACCATTTAAGAGAATATTAAATTACTTTCTTGTGTTTTCTATTTAGTAAGTCCATGCAGGAATATTATAAAATAAGAATTATAAATGCATATCCATTTCAATTCGTAAATCATGAGTAACAAGAAAGTTAAATATAAAACTATGATAAAGAACTTGTAACTAACCCCCCTTATATTGAATTTAATTATTTCAAACAAATTTCAAATGCCATCTATCTTACCGTTCATCAAAAATTAAAATTATTATAAACTTCTACTTTTAGTTTTATTCAAATAAGAAAATACTAAGATGCGATATGAGGAATTGCAAACATTTGAATATATTTTTTGAAAAATATTCTATTCGTCGGCAATGCAAATTATTTTTGCACTATTCTATAATAGAATTACAGTATTTAATAGTAATACCTAAATGATTGTTACAAAAATAAAAATAGAGCATTTAAACGCAATTTTTAAAGAAAGCTACAAACAATATTTAAATGATAAGATGATAAATAAATATTATATCTTATTTGAAACTAAAACAAAGTAAAAATATAATAAAGAAAATAAACAACAAGAAGTTGACACCACCAAGTGTCGCACTTGAGACATTAAGAGGAGCGAACTCTCAATTCCCAAGCCTTCAACAATAGGCCAACATCTTTGTGTGATGAATTTGGTTTAGTATATTATGTTAACCGTATACTGAACTATTTTTATAGAGATAAACTTCCAATAAAATAAAAACAATTATTAAGATTTAAAGTTTATTCATTTTATATTTAAATAATTTTTTACAAAGTATTAAAATTGCTATTTTTATATAAAAAAATTATTATCACATGTATTTTATTCCAACGGTAAGAGATATGTTTGATGATTATGTGGATAATTTGGTTATGTGAAATATTGTAGCGCTACTTACTCATTATAATTTTCAACTTGTTAATTTTTTGAAATATTTAAAACTATGAGTGATTTGACACGTTTTTAAAGTTGTGATGTTTTTTAAACAGCATAAACAAATATTTTATAATTTTCATTTATAGATATGAAAAATACTGAAATTATTATACTTTCCTAAACCATTGAGAAGTAGATACTGCTTTTGAAATCAAATTTAATGTCCAACAAATAAATGTCTTAATTTATATTCCTAAAATAAATCGAAATTTTTTGTATGACCTACAAATTTAGAATAATTGGAGAATTAATGTGCTTGATAAAAGGAAAGAATAAACTATGAAATACTTGAAATTTTGAAAGAGTTGTGTGAAACCATTTAATGCTTGAAATGAAAGTGAACGTGAATAAAATATTTGAGGGAAACATTTATTCAACAATTACGAATGCTCCATATTCATTAATTCGCTTCAAACCATACTAACCAAGATCAATAGATAATAAGAGCTTGATCGATCCTCAAAAGGTAGGATTCTCATCATTAAGTCAGATCGGCGATTCGTACCACAAAGGCTATCATGAGAATTTGGTTCGAGAAAGGGACCAACTTACTTCTATCGAAAGTATCTCATATGGGCACGGATAGGTGTCCCGCATGTGGTTGAGTTTCCCGTTGAAGAGTTTCCAACGGTGGTACAAGTGTATGTGGAAGAAAGAGCTTCCACTTGAGGGGGAATGTTGAAAAAGAATTACAAGTGTGCGTAATGTGGAAAATAGTCCCACATTGGATAGGAATATGGTGACTTTAGAAATTAGAAGTGAGAGAACACACTCACCTATCACCTTAAGGTTTTGGGTGAATATGTAGTGTGTCTCTCACAAAGGTGGGTTGCTCTAAGAAGGATGTCCCACCGTTGAGAATGCTCCTCGCTTGACCCACCGATTGTTGCGCTAACATGAGTCACAACAGAGATCATAATCGTATTAAAATGATGATGCGGAAATATGATCCATCTCTTAGACTTAAACCTCATACCCTATATGAAATTCTATGAAGCACATGTACAAAAAAATTGTACCACACATCTTCTTAGACAAATTTCATATTTTTTTCGTTTTTAAAATACTTTTTAAACCCAATACTTAATAAACTTACGATGGGTCTTACAGACATGTGTAAATGTATGAGCCTAAGCATCCCAACTCATATATATTATGGATCATTGACTAAGAAAATCTACAACTCAAAGTACAAAACATTTGAAATTTTAAACACCAAATCCAAAATATTTGACATGTTTACCTCAGTATATGAACATGACACACCGTGATAGTGTGAAACTGAGGTCATTCCTAACAACAAATCATTGTATTAGCCATACTTCTTAGAACAACGATGTCCTCACACTATTTTGATCTCTAAGGATCCTAGTCAAACCAAATAGGTAACAATAGTTATTTCTAAACGGGTTTTAACATAAAAGACTACTCATACTATTTCATTTGATATGTAAGA
This sequence comes from Lathyrus sativus, assembly GCA_963859935.3. Lineage (NCBI taxonomy): Eukaryota > Viridiplantae > Streptophyta > Magnoliopsida > Fabales > Fabaceae > Lathyrus > Lathyrus sativus. Next base: position 93,043 of record CAWUDS030001147.1, read on the forward strand.
GATCACCAAAGAGGAAATAACAACTGAGTGAAACATATTAGATTTTATCCACTCTATAAATAAGGAAATTGTCTCTTAGGTATAACCACAAAGTCAATTCATTCTTGTTTTTTCTAGCATTTTTAGAAAGAATTTGTCTGCTGCAAAAACACCACTTTCAACAAAAGAAGGAAAACCACGAGAAGTATGCGCGTAGAATGGAGCATAGCACCAAAACATAACAACCATTTAAGAGAATATTAAATTACTTTCTTGTGTTTTCTATTTAGTAAGTCCATGCAGGAATATTATAAAATAAGAATTATAAATGCATATCCATTTCAATTCGTAAATCATGAGTAACAAGAAAGTTAAATATAAAACTATAATAAAGAACTTGTAACTAACCCCCCTTATATTGAATTTAATTATTTCAAACAAATTTCAAATGCCATCTATCTTACCGTTCATCAAAAATTAAAATTATTATAAACTTCTACTTTTAGTTTTATTCAAATAAGAAAATACTAAGATGCGATATGAGGAATTGCAAACATTTGAATATATTTTTTGAAAAATATTCTATTCGTCGGCAATGCAAATTATTTTTGCACTATTCTATAATAGAATTACAGTATTTAATAGTAATACCTAAATGATTGTTACAAAAATAAAAATAGAGCATTTAAACGCAATTTTTAAAGAAAGCTACAAACAATATTTAAATGATAAGATGATAAATAAATATTATATCTTATTTGAAACTAAAACAAAGTAAAAATATAATAAAGAAAATAAACAACAAGAAGTTGACACCACCAAGTGTCGCACTTGAGACATTAAGAGGAGCGAACTCTCAATTCCCAAGCCTTCAACAATAGGCCAACATCTTTGTGTGATGAATTTGGTTTAGTATATTATGTTAACCGTATACTGAACTATTTTTATAGAGATAAACTTCCAATAAAATAAAAACAATTATTAAGATTTAAAGTTTATTCATTTTATATTTAAATAATTTTTTACAAAGTATTAAAATTGCTATTTTTATATAAAAAAATTATTATCACATGTATTTTATTCCAACGGTAAGAGATATGTTTGATGATTATGTGGATAATTTGGTTATGTGAAATATTGTAGCGCTACTTACTCATTATAATTTTCAACTTGTTAATTTTTTGAAATATTTAAAACTATGAGTGATTTGACACGTTTTTAAAGTTGTGATGTTTTTTAAACAGCATAAACAAATATTTTATAATTTTCATTTATAGATATGAAAAATACTGAAATTATTATACTTTCCTAAACCATTGAGAAGTAGATACTGCTTTTGAAATCAAATTTAATGTCCAACAAATAAATGTCTTAATTTATATTCCTAAAATAAATCGAAATTTTTTGTATGACCTACAAATTTAGAATAATTGGAGAATTAATGTGCTTGATAAAAGGAAAGAATAAACTATGAAATACTTGAAATTTTGAAAGAGTTGTGTGAAACCATTTAATGCTTGAAATGAAAGTGAACGTGAATAAAATATTTGAGGGAAACATTTATTCAACAATTACGAATGCTCCATATTCATTAATTCGCTTCAAACCATACTAACCAAGATCAATAGATAATAAGAGCTTGATCGATCCTCAAAAGGTAGGATTCTCATCATTAAGTCAGATCGGCGATTCGTACCACAAAGGCTATCATGAGAATTTGGTTCGAGAAAGGGACCAACTTACTTCTATCGAAAGTATCTCATATGGGCACGGATAGGTGTCCCGCATGTGGTTGAGTTTCCCGTTGAAGAGTTTCCAACGGTGGTACAAGTGTATGTGGAAGAAAGAGCTTCCACTTGAGGGGGAATGTTGAAAAAGAATTACAAGTGTGCGTAATGTGGAAAATAGTCCCACATTGGATAGGAATATGGTGACTTTAGAAATTAGAAGTGAGAGAACACACTCACCTATCACCTTAAGGTTTTGGGTGAATATGTAGTGTGTCTCTCACAAAGGTGGGTTGCTCTAAGAAGGATGTCCCACCGTTGAGAATGCTCCTCGCTTGACCCACCGATTGTTGCGCTAACATGAGTCACAACAGAGATCATAATCGTATTAAAATGATGATGCGGAAATATGATCCATCTCTTAGACTTAAACCTCATACCCTATATGAAATTCTATGAAGCACATGTACAAAAAAATTGTACCACACATCTTCTTAGACAAATTTCATATTTTTTTCGTTTTTAAAATACTTTTTAAACCCAATACTTAATAAACTTACGATGGGTCTTACAGACATGTGTAAATGTATGAGCCTAAGCATCCCAACTCATATATATTATGGATCATTGACTAAGAAAATCTACAACTCAAAGTACAAAACATTTGAAATTTTAAACACCAAATCCAAAATATTTGACATGTTTACCTCAGTATATGAACATGACACACCGTGATAGTGTGAAACTGAGGTCATTCCTAACAACAAATCATTGTATTAGCCATACTTCTTAGAACAACGATGTCCTCACACTATTTTGATCTCTAAGGATCCTAGTCAAACCAAATAGGTAACAATAGTTATTTCTAAACGGGTTTTAACATAAAAGACTACTCATACTATTTCATTTGATATGTAAGAGATCACCAAAGAGGAAATAACAACTGAGTGAAACATATTAGATTTTATCCACTCTATAAATAAGGAAATTGTCTCTTAGGTATAACCACAAAGTCAATTCATTCTTGTTTTTTCTAGCATTTTTAGAAAGAATTTGTCTGCTGCAAAAACACCACTTTCAACAAAAGAAGGAAAACCACGAGAAGTATGCGCGTAGAATGGAGCATAGCACCAAAACATAACAACCATTTAAGAGAATATTAAATTACTTTCTTGTGTTTTCTATTTAGTAAGTCCATGCAGGAATATTATAAAATAAGAATTATAAATGCATATCCATTTCAATTCGTAAATCATGAGTAACAAGAAAGTTAAATATAAAACTATAATAAAGAACTTGTAACTAACCCCCCTTATATTGAATTTAATTATTTCAAACAAATTTCAAATGCCATCTATCTTACCGTTCATCAAAAATTAAAATTATTATAAACTTCTACTTTTAGTTTTATTCAAATAAGAAAATACTAAGATGCGATATGAGGAATTGCAAACATTTGAATATATTTTTTGAAAAATATTCTATTCGTCGGCAATGCAAATTATTTTTGCACTATTCTATAATAGAATTACAGTATTTAATAGTAATACCTAAATGATTGTTACAAAAATAAAAATAGAGCATTTAAACGCAATTTTTAAAGAAAGCTACAAACAATATTTAAATGATAAGATGATAAATAAATATTATATCTTATTTGAAACTAAAACAAAGTAAAAATATAATAAAGAAAATAAACAACAAGAAGTTGACACCACCAAGTGTCGCACTTGAGACATTAAGAGGAGCGAACTCTCAATTCCCAAGCCTTCAACAATAGGCCAACATCTTTGTGTGATGAATTTGGTTTAGTATATTATGTTAACCGTATACTGAACTATTTTTATAGAGATAAACTTCCAATAAAATAAAAACAATTATTAAGATTTAAAGTTTATTCATTTTATATTTAAATAATTTTTTACAAAGTATTAAAATTGCTATTTTTATATAAAAAAATTATTATCACATGTATTTTATTCCAACGGTAAGAGATATGTTTGATGATTATGTGGATAATTTGGTTATGTGAAATATTGTAGCGCTACTTACTCATTATAATTTTCAACTTGTTAATTTTTTGAAATATTTAAAACTATGAGTGATTTGACACGTTTTTAAAGTTGTGATGTTTTTTAAACAGCATAAACAAATATTTTATAATTTTCATTTATAGATATGAAAAATACTGAAATTATTATACTTTCCTAAACCATTGAGAAGTAGATACTGCTTTTGAAATCAAATTTAATGTCCAACAAATAAATGTCTTAATTTATATTCCTAAAATAAATCGAAATTTTTTGTATGACCTACAAATTTAGAATAATTGGAGAATTAATGTGCTTGATAAAAGGAAAGAATAAACTATGAAATACTTGAAATTTTGAAAGAGTTGTGTGAAACCATTTAATGCTTGAAATGAAAGTGAACGTGAATAAAATATTTGAGGGAAACATTTATTCAACAATTACGAATGCTCCATATTCATTAATTCGCTTCAAACCATACTAACCAAGATCAATAGATAATAAGAGCTTGATCGATCCTCAAAAGGTAGGATTCTCATCATTAAGTCAGATCGGCGATTCGTACCACAAAGGCTATCATGAGAATTTGGTTCGAGAAAGGGACCAACTTACTTCTATCGAAAGTATCTCATATGGGCACGGATAGGTGTCCCGCATGTGGTTGAGTTTCCCGTTGAAGAGTTTCCAACGGTGGTACAAGTGTATGTGGAAGAAAGAGCTTCCACTTGAGGGGGAATGTTGAAAAAGAATTACAAGTGTGCGTAATGTGGAAAATAGTCCCACATTGGATAGGAATATGGTGACTTTAGAAATTAGAAGTGAGAGAACACACTCACCTATCACCTTAAGGTTTTGGGTGAATATGTAGTGTGTCTCTCACAAAGGTGGGTTGCTCTAAGAAGGATGTCCCACCGTTGAGAATGCTCCTCGCTTGACCCACCGATTGTTGCGCTAACATGAGTCACAACAGAGATCATAATCGTATTAAAATGATGATGCGGAAATATGATCCATCTCTTAGACTTAAACCTCATACCCTATATGAAATTCTATGAAGCACATGTACAAAAAAATTGTACCACACATCTTCTTAGACAAATTTCATATTTTTTTCGTTTTTAAAATACTTTTTAAACCCAATACTTAATAAACTTACGATGGGTCTTACAGACATGTGTAAATGTATGAGTCTAAGCATCCCAACTCATATATATTATGGATCATTGACTAAGAAAATCTACAACTCAAAGTACAAAACATTTGAAATTTTAAACACCAAATCCAAAATATTTGACATGTTTACCTCAGTATATGAACATGACACACCGTGATAGTGTGAAACTGAGGTCATTCCTAACAACAAATCATTGTATTAGCCATACTTCTTAGAACAACGATGTCCTCACACTATTTTGATCTCTAAGGATCCTAGTCAAACCAAATAGGTAACAATAGTTATTTCTAAACGGGTTTTAACATAAAAGACTACTCATACTATTTCATTTGATATGTAAGAGATCACCAAAGAGGAAATAACAACTGAGTGAAACATATTAGATTTTATCCACTCTATAAATAAGGAAATTGTCTCTTAGGTATAACCACAAAGTCAATTCATTCTTGTTTTTTCTAGCATTTTTAGAAAGAATTTGTCTGCTGCAAAAACACCACTTTCAACAAAAGAAGGAAAACCACGAGAAGTATGCGCGTAGAATGGAGCATAGCACCAAAACATAACAACCATTTAAGAGAATATTAAATTACTTTCTTGTGTTTTCTATTTAGTAAGTCCATGCAGGAATATTATAAAATAAGAATTATAAATGCATATCCATTTCAATTCGTAAATCATGAGTAACAAGAAAGTTAAATATAAAACTATGATAAAGAACTTGTAACTAACCCCCCTTATATTGAATTTAATTATTTCAAACAAATTTCAAATGCCATCTATCTTACCGTTCATCAAAAATTAAAATTATTATAAACTTCTACTTTTAGTTTTATTCAAATAAGAAAATACTAAGATGCGATATGAGGAATTGCAAACATTTGAATATATTTTTTGAAAAATATTCTATTCGTCGGCAATGCAAATTATTTTTGCACTATTCTATAATAGAATTACAGTATTTAATAGTAATACCTAAATGATTGTTACAAAAATAAAAATAGAGCATTTAAATGCAATTTTTAAAGAAAGCTACAAACAATATTTAAATGATAAGATGATAAATAAATATTATATCTTATTTGAAACTAAAACAAAGTAAAAATATAATAAAGAAAATAAACAACAAGAAGTTGACACCACCAAGTGTCGCACTTGAGACATTAAGAGGAGCGAACTCTCAATTCCCAAGCCTTCAACAATAGGCCAACATCTTTGTGTGATGAATTTGGTTTAGTATATTATGTTAACCGTATACTGAACTATTTTTATAGAGATAAACTTCCAATAAAATAAAAACAATTATTAAGATTTAAAGTTTATTCATTTTATATTTAAATAATTTTTTACAAAGTATTAAAATTGCTATTTTTATATAAAAAAATTATTATCACATGTATTTTATTCCAACGGTAAGAGATATGTTTGATGATTATGTGGATAATTTGGTTATGTGAAATATTGTAGCGCTACTTACTCATTATAATTTTCAACTTGTTAATTTTTTGAAATATTTAAAACTATGAGTGATTTGACACGTTTTTAAAGTTGTGATGTTTTTTAAACAGCATAAACAAATATTTTATAATTTTCATTTATAGATATGAAAAATACTGAAATTATTATACTTTCCTAAACCATTGAGAAGTAGATACTGCTTTTGAAATCAAATTTAATGTCCAACAAATAAATGTCTTAATTTATATTCCTAAAATAAATCGAAATTTTTTGTATGACCTACAAATTTAGAATAATTGGAGAATTAATGTGCTTGATAAAAGGAAAGAATAAACTATGAAATACTTGAAATTTTGAAAGAGTTGTGTGAAACCATTTAATGCTTGAAATGAAAGTGAACGTGAATAAAATATTTGAGGGAAACATTTATTCAACAATTACGAATGCTCCATATTCATTAATTCGCTTCAAACCATACTAACCAAGATCAATAGATAATAAGAGCTTGATCGATCCTCAAAAGGTAGGATTCTCATCATTAAGTCAGATCGGCGATTCGTACCACAAAGGCTATCATGAGAATTTGGTTCGAGAAAGGGACCAACTTACTTCTATCGAAAGTATCTCATATGGGCACGGATAGGTGTCCCGCATGTGGTTGAGTTTCCCGTTTAAGAGTTTCCAACGGTGGTACAAGTGTATGTGGAAGAAAGAGCTTCCACTTGAGGGGGAATGTTGAAAAAGAATTACAAGTGTGCGTAATGTGGAAAATAGTCCCACATTGGATAGGAATATGGTGACTTTAGAAATTAGAAGTGAGAGAACACACTCACCTATCACCTTAAGGTTTTGGGTGAATATGTAGTGTGTCTCTCACAAAGGTGGGTTGCTCTAAGAAGGATGTCCCACCGTTGAGAATGCTCCTCGCTTGACCCACCGATTGTTGCGCTAACATGAGTCACAACAGAGATCATAATCGTATTAAAATGATGATGCGGAAATATGATCCATCTCTTAGACTTAAACCTCATACCCTATATGAAATTCTATGAAGCACATGTACAAAAAAATTGTACCACACATCTTCTTAGACAAATTTCATATTTTTTTCGTTTTTAAAATACTTTTTAAACCCAATACTTAATAAACTTACGATGGGTCTTACAGACATGTGTAAATGTATGAGTCTAAGCATCCCAACTCATATATATTATGGATCATTGACTAAGAAAATCTACAACTCAAAGTACAAAACATTTGAAATTTTAAACACCAAATCCAAAATATTTGACATGTTTACCTTAGTATATGAACATGACACACCGTGATAGTGTGAAACTGAGGTCATTCCTAACAACAAATCATTGTATTAGCCATACTTCTTAGAACAACGATGTCCTCACACTATTTTGATCTCTAAGGATCCTAGTCAAACCAAATAGGTAACAATAGTTATTTCTAAACGGGTTTTAACATAAAAGACTACTCATACTATTTCATTTGATATGTAAGAGATCACCAAAGAGGAAATAACAACTGAGTGAAACATATTAGATTTTATCCACTCTATAAATAAGGAAATTGTCTCTTAGGTATAACCACAAAGTCAATTCATTCTTGTTTTTTCTAGCATTTTTAGAAAGAATTTGTCTGCTGCAAAAACACCACTTTCAACAAAAGAAGGAAAACCACGAGAAGTATGCGCGTAGAATGGAGCATAGCACCAAAACATAACAACCATTTAAGAGAATATTAAATTACTTTCTTGTGTTTTCTATTTAGTAAGTCCATGCATGAATATTATAAAATAAGAATTATAAATGCATATCCATTTCAATTCGTAAATCATGAGTAACAAGAAAGTTAAATATAAAATTATGATAAAGAACTTGTAACTAACCCCCCTTATATTGAATTTAATTATTTCAAACAAATTTCAAATGCCATCTATCTTACCGTTCATCAAAAATTAAAATTATTATAAACTTCTACTTTTAGTTTTATTCAAATAAGAAAATACTAAGATGCGATATGAGGTATTGCAAACATTTGAATATATTTTTTGAAAAATATTCTATTCGTCGGCAATGCAAATTATTTTTGCACTATTCTATAATAGAATTACATTATTTAATAGTAATACCTAAATGATTGTTACAAAAATAAAAATAGAGCATTTAAACGCAATTTTTAAAGAAAGCTACAAACAATATTTAAATGATAAGATGATAAATAAATATTATATCTTATTTGAAACTAAAACAAAGTAAAAATATAATAAAGAAAATAAACAACAAGAAGTTGACACCACCAAGTGTCGCACTTGAGACATTAAGAGGAGCGAACTCTCAATTCCCAAGCCTTCAACAATAGGCCAACATCTTTGTGTGATGAATTTGGTTTAGTATATTATGTTAACCGTATACTGAACTATTTTTATAGAGATAAACTTCCAATAAAATAAAAACAATTATTAAGATTTAAAGTTTATTCATTTTATATTTAAATAATTTTTTACAAAGTATTAAAATTGCTATTTTTATATAAAAAAATTATTATCACATGTATTTTATTCCAACGGTAAGAGATATGTTTGATGATTATGTGGATAATTTGGTTATGTGAAATATTGTAGCGCTACTTACTCATTATAATTTTCAACTTGTTAATTTTTTGAAATATTTAAAACTATGAGTGATTTGACACGTTTTTAAAGTTGTGATGTTTTTTAAACAGCATAAACAAATATTTTATAATTTTCATTTATAGATATGAAAAATACTGAAATTATTATACTTTCCTAAACCATTGAGAAGTAGATACTGCTTTTGAAATCAAATTTAATGTCCAACAAATAAATGTCTTAATTTATATTCCTAAAATAAATCGAAATTTTTTGCATGACCTACAAATTTAGAATAATTGGAGAATTAATGTGCTTGATAAAAGGAAAGAATAAACTATGAAATACTTGAAATTTTGAAAGAGTTGTGTGAAACCATTTAATGCTTGAAATGAAAGTGAACGTGAATAAAATATTTGAGGGAAACATTTATTCAACAATTACGAATGCTCCATATTCATTAATTCGCTTCAAACCATACTAACCAAGATCAATAGATAATAAGAGCTTGATCGATCCTCAAAAGGTAGGATTCTCATCATTAAGTCAGATCGGCGATTCGTACCACAAAGGCTATCATGAGAATTTGGTTCGAGAAAGGGACCAACTTACTTCTATCGAAAGTATCTCATATGGGCACGGATAGGTGTCCCGCATGTGGTTGAGTTTCCCGTTGAAGAGTTTCCAACGGTGGTACAAGTGTATGTGGAAGAAAGAGCTTCCACTTGAGGGGGAATGTTGAAAAAGAATTACAAGTGTGCGTAATGTGGAAAATAGTCCCACATTGGATAGGAATATGGTGACTTTAGAAATTAGAAGTGAGAGAACACACTCACCTATCACCTTAAGGTTTTGGGTGAATATGTAGTGTGTCTCTCACAAAGGTGGGTTGCTCTAAGAAGGATGTCCCACCGTTGAGAATGCTCCTCGCTTGACCCACCGATTGTTGCGCTAACATGAGTCACAACAGAGATCATAATCGTATTAAAATGATGATGCGGAAATATGATCCATCTCTTAGACTTAAACCTCATACCCTATATGAAATTCTATGAAGCACATGTACAAAAAAATTGTACCACACATCTTCCTAGACAAATTTCATCTTTTTTTTTTTGTTTTTAAAATACTTTTTAAACCCAATACTTAATAAACTTACGATGGGTCTTACAGACATGTGTAAATGTATGAGTCTAAGCATCCCAACTCATATATATTATGGATCATTGACTAAGAAAATCTACAACTCAAAGTACAAAACATTTGAAATTTTAAACACCAAATCCAAAATATTTGACATGTTTACCTCAGTATATGAACATGACACACCGTGATAGTGTGAAACTGAGGTCATTCCTAACAACAAATCATTGTATTAGCCATACTTCTTAGAACAACGATGTCCTCACACTATTTTGATCTCTAAGGATCCTAGTCAAACCAAATAGGTAACAATAGTTATTTCTAAACGGGTTTTAACATAAAAGACTACTCATACTATTTCATTTGATATGTAAGAGATCACCAAAGAGGAAATAACAACTGAGTGAAACATATTAGATTTTATCCACTCTATAAATAAGGAAATTGTCTCTTAGGTATAACCACAAAGTCAATTCATTCTTGTTTTTTCTAGCATTTTTAGAAAGAATTTGTCTGCTGCAAAAACACCACTTTCAACAAAAGAAGGAAAACCACGAGAAGTATGCGCGTAGAATGGAGCATAGCACCAAAACATAACAACCATTTAAGAGAATATTAAATTACTTTCTTGTGTTTTCTATTTAGTAAGTCCATGCATGAATATTATAAAATAAGAATTATAAATGCATATCCATTTCAATTCGTAAATCATGAGTAACAAGAAAGTTAAATATAAAATTATGATAAAGAACTTGTAACTAACCCCCCTTATATTGAATTTAATTATTTCAAACAAATTTCAAATGCCATCTATCTTACCGTTCATCAAAAATTAAAATTATTATAAACTTCTACTTTTTGTTTTATTCAAATAAGAAAATACTAAGATGCGATATGAGGAATTGCAAACATTTGAATATATTTTTTGAAAAATATTCTATTCGTCGGCAATGCAAATTATTTTTGCACTATTCTATAATAGAATTACAGTATTTAATAGTAATACCTAAATGATTGTTACAAAAATAAAAATAGAGCATTTAAACGCAATTTTTAAAGAAAGCTACAAACAATATTTAAATGATAAGATGATAAATAAATATTATATCTTATTTGAAACTAAAACAAAGTAAAAATATAATAAAGAAAATAAACAACAAGAAGTTGACACCACCAAGTGTCGCACTTGAGACATTAAGAGGAGCGAACTCTCAATTCCCAAGCCTTCAACAATAGGCCAACATCTTTGTGTGATGAATTTGGTTTAGTATATTATGTTAACCGTATACTGAACTATTTTTATAGAGATAAACTTCCAATAAAATAAAAACAATTATTAAGATTTATAGTTTATTCATTTTATATTTAAATAATTTTTTACAAAGTATTAAAATTGCTATTTTTATATAAAAAAATTATTATCACATGTATTTTATTCCAACTGTAAGAGATATGTTTGATGATTATGTGGATAATTTGTTTATGTGAAATATTGTAGCGCTACTTACTCATTATAATTTTCAACTTGTTAATTTTTTGAAATATTTAAAACTATGAGTGATTTGACACGTTTTTAAAGTTGTGATGTTTTTTAAACAGCATAAACAAATATTTTATAATTTTCATTTATAGATATGAAAAATACTGAAATTATTATACTTTCCTAAACCATTGAGAAGTAGATACTGCTTTTGAAATCAAATTTAATGTCCAACAAATAAATGTCTTAATTTATATTCCTAAAATAAATCGAAATTTTTTGTATGACCTACAAATTTAGAATAATTGGAGAATTAATGTGCTTGATAAAAGGAAAGAATAAACTATGAAATACTTGAAATTTTGAAAGAGTTGTGTGAAACCATTTAATGCTTGAAATGAAAGTGAACGTGAATAAAATATTTGAGGGAAACATTTATTCAACAATTACGAATGCTCCATATTCATTAATTCGCTTCAAACCATACTAACCAAGATCAATAGATAATAAGAGCTTGATCGATCCTCAAAAGGTAGGATTCTCATCATTAAGTCAGATCGGCGATTCGTACCACAAAGGCTATCATGAGAATTTGGTTCGAGAAAGGGACCAACTTACTTCTATCGAAAGTATCTCATATGGGCACGGATAGGTGTCCCGCATGTGGTTGAGTTTCCCGTTGAAGAGTTTCCAACGGTGGTACAAGTGTATGTGGAAGAAAGAGCTTCCACTTGAGGGGGAATGTTGAAAAAGAATTACAAGTGTGCGTAATGTGGAAAATAGTCCCACATTGGATAGGAATATGGTGACTGTGAGACATTGGATCGAACTCTAGTGTGGTTGAAGTATGTTCGTAAGTAATGCGTGTTGTAGTCGAAGTTTGTTCTAACATGCATGAGTAAATATTGCTAAGGTTGTTAGCATGAGTAAATATTGCTAAGGTTGTTAGCATGAGTAAATATTGCTAAGGTTGTTAGCATGAGTAAATATTTCTAAGGTTGTTAGCATGAGTAAATATTGCTAAGGTTGTTAGCATGAGTAAATATTGCTAGGGTTGTTAACATGTGCTATTTTATTATAAATAGGATGCTAGTTTCTCAATCTTGGCACAAGGAAAAATAGGAAGATAAAATCCTAATTTCAAGGGAGAGAGGTTATTTTGTTATTCTTGTATACTTGTAATCTTGTTCAAAGAGAAAGGAAAGAATAGCAGTTTAATAACCAATCCTTGTTGTTCCTTGTTGTTTTACCTTGTTTTCTTTGTTAACCCTAACCCTTGTGTGTTTCTTGATCATTAAGAAACCGTTTATACTTTGTTTAAAGGTATCCGATTCACAACAGTGACTTTAGAAATTAGAAGTGAGAGAACACACTCACCTATCACCTTAAGGTTTTGGGTGAATATGTAGTGTGTCTCTCACAAAGGTGGGTTGCTCTAAGAAGGATGTCCCACCGTTGAGAATGCTCCTCGCTTGACCCACCGATTGTTGCGCTAACATGAGTCACAACAGAGATCATAATCGTATTAAAATGATAATGCGGAAATATGATCCATCTCTTAGACTTAAACCTCATACCCTATATGAAATTCTATGAAGCACATGTACAAAAAAATTGTACCACACATCTTCTTAGACAAATTTCATCTTTTTTTCGTTTTTAAAATACTTTTTAAACCCAATACTTAATAAACTTACGATGGGTCTTACAGACATGTGTAAATGTATGAGTCTAAGCATCCCAACTCATATATATTATGGATCATTGACTAAGAAAATCTACAACTCAAAGTACAAAACATTTGAAATTTTAAACACCAAATCCAAAATATTTGACATGTTTACCTCAGTATATGAATGATCAGTGCATTTTAATGTACCTTCCTCTATGTTTAGACTTAGGCATTTCTACCATTTAGTTTATTTAATTTCCTATTTTATAATGTTTTTACAATTTATTTTATTTTAAGCTTTATTTAATTTTCGTTTGTTATTTTTCAGCATTAACAGCTTTTAGTGAAAAATTCATAACTGGAGCTACAGGAATCGGATTGAGACGTTCTACCAGTCATTGGAAAGCTAAGAAAGAGATCTACAACTTTCATGTTGTACAAAGGAGCTGATTCGAATTTCTTGAGTCTCGGATAATTCGTTGAAGTTTCTGGCTTGTGACAATGTAGTTTTCCTTGCGGGCCTAGTTTAGGTTTCTGGCCCAGTTATTTTCTATTTAAAGTTGTTGTTGTGATGCAAAACAGGGACCTAGTTTATTTTTCAAATTTTCCTTTGTTTTATAGTTTTCATGGAGAACTAATACCTCCGGGCAAATCCTGCTGTGTACGGTTTCAACACTTTGAGGTTATTATTATGTCAATTTACTCTGATTCCTTTCAATCCTTTTCTATGAAGTCATCTGCTTAATTTGATTACAATTGTTTGCTTAATTCAATTGTTGTTCATAGGATAGAATTGGTTAAATTCGATTGTATGCATGTTCCTAAATTTAATTGTGTATTATCGTTTGCTTAATTCGTTAATTCGTCATATTCTTAACCGTTTGCTTAATTCGGTAAACAGGAACATAATTCATTTGATGTTGATAAGCGCTTGTCTGATTAATATCATAATCGAATAGGATTGGTACCGCTTAGGGATTGATGTTATAATAACCGATGATAAGTCGGAACCAGAATCAGTAGGATTAACCGTTTTAGTTTATCTGATAATCACTTTTTTTTAATCACTTTTTTTTTCTTATTTTATAAATCAAAACTTAAAACCCCCATAAACATTTTCTTTAGTTGGTTGAAATAATACAAGAATCCTTGTGAGAACGATATTTCGAGTCATTTGTCGCTATATTACATTTTTATCAAAACTACTCGTTTTTGATCCGCGAGCGACCGCGGATCAAATTGGCGCCGTTGCCGGGGATTCTTATTAATTTTAGCCAAATGTAAAATTTTAATTTTAGAGTTTTTGTTTTTTTTGTTTTTTGTTTTTTGTTTTTGTGTGTAAATTTTCAGGGTTGCAGTACAGTGGTAAGCGTTTCAGCCTATCAGGTGAGTTTGTAAGCTATTGTTCCGATTTGCTCCGAATTTTTTCCAGAAAATCAGAAATAAATCGTTTAACAATACTCATTTAGAATAGAATTCTAAAAGATTTTGACCCTGAAAATCGCAAATTAGTTATTTTTCTATTTTATTTTATTTTTTTTCTATTTTCATATTTTCAAAAAAATCCGAAATTTTTTTTATTGACTCATTTTGATTTTATTTGATTTTTAGTTATATTTTTATAATTTTTAGATTTAATTTTATTCGGTTTTCTATTTTTCCATTCTTTTTCTTAACGGGGACATTGTTGGTATTTTTCTAATTGTTGCTGCATTGCCGAATTTGTTCTTTGTTTTATTTTCTTTGTTGATTTTCCTATTAAATTTAATATGACAAATCAAATAACTCTGAGAGAACTTGTTGCCTATGATACGAACTATAATGCTTTATGTATGGAATATCCTGTTGTTAGTGTACCTTTCGAATTGGAATCTGATTTAATACACTTGTTGCCAAGGCTTAATGGACTTGCAGGTGAGGATCCGAATAAGCATATGAATGAATTCCAAATTGTATGCTCTACACCTTCTGAACCTTCATTAGAGGACCTTGTCAAGCAAATGGCTATAAATGATCTTCAGTTTCAGCAACAAACAGATTCAAGTCTTCAGGCTCTGCAGACACAGATTGAACAGTTTGCCACTATATTGAATGCCATGCAACAAGCTCAAGAATCAAACCAACTATCTGCCCAAACAGTAGTGAATCCAAAAGAGTTACCATCTGATTTAGTTGATGATATTATTCCTGAGTTGTTATCTGATTTTCCATCTTTATTAGATTATGATGATACTTACTCTTGTGATTCATGTACCGACACTAACATTTGTTCTGTTTGTGCTGAGATTAATGCTGCCGTACAGGGTGATGTTTTTCATGCAGATGAAGTTGTTTATGTAGCTAAAACTCTTAACATCACGGCTGCCCCAACCTCACCATCCATTGAACAACCTTCCCCCTTGGAGCTTAAACCACTTCATACCAATCTGAATTATGCTTATTCAGATATGGATAAAAAGCTTCCAGTTATAATTTCTTCTAACCTTGATTTTGATGAAGATAATAAACTTTTACAGGTTTTGAAGAAACATAAGAAGAGAATTGGATGGACCTCGATGGAAGTGGGAAGAAAAGCAATGAAGCAACCCCTTAACCCATTGATCTCTGATGTTGTGGAAAAGGATATCAAATTCACGTGTCCATTCGACACTTTTTTATATCGAAGATTCTTCTTTGATCCTGGAATAAAAGGCGAAGACACTAATACAAATTTCAAGGGCGATGGATGCTATCCAAAGTTACTCCCCACTTTGGAAGAGGAGACGGCAGGAAATCTCTCTTTGGGAAAGGATGCATATGTGATCACTTATCCACCTTGACTCCTCGGGTGTGTTCCTTCCTTTCTCTCACTCTTATTTTATATTTATGTTCTTTCGTTGAGGACAATGTATGCTTTAAGTGTGGGGGAGGGAACCATTTACTTTGTTTTATTTCTTTCAATTTTCTTTGTTTTGTTTTCATTTAATAAAAAAATTGTTTACTCAGAAAAACACAATGCATTTTTTGAAATTTTTGGGTTGTAGATCGATTGGAGGTCAGATTGTAGAGACTTGAGAAAAATTCATAAGATCGGTATCGTTTTAACACCTTGAGTCTCCAAAATATGGAAATCGATTTAGATACTTGTTATGGCTTAGTCTTGAGTTCTCGTTCTTTAATAGCTCTTAAGTAGTTTATCTAGCAGTCAGCACCATCTAAAAATCACATGCTAAGTAATTGAGCTGATGCAAATAAGTGAATGATCCCGTGCTTAATAAGAAGAAAAAAAAGAGAAAAAGAAAAAGACAAAAAGTGAAAAAAAGAAAAGAAAAGAAAAGACAAAGCAAAATGTCTAATTATGAATTGTTGAAAAAAAATATGGATCACAGTCACTAACAAGCTTAATTACCATGTGTGTGAATAGATAAAGGGCTTAATGTGAGTGCACTAGAATGAAAGAGAGTGAAAAAAGAGGATGAGTAAGTTAGACTTAGGCATAACGACATGATTTGGATTGGTTTGTATAGGAGGGAGTCTTATGATCGCAAAATTGCGGATTTGTGTTCTTACGATATCCTTAGTATGCAAAAGTAGTACCTATCAATGCAATCTTGACCAAAGAGGAGTTCACAGCCTAGATTGAATAGCTGAATGTTTTTGTGTTTCATGAGTTTTGACAATACTTTGCTCGGAGTGCAAAAGTTCAAGTGTGGGGGAATTTGATCAGTGCATTTTAATGTACCTTCCTCTATGTTTAGACTTAGGCATTTCTACCATTTAGTTTATTTAATTTCCTATTTTATAATGTTTTTACAATTTATTTTATTTTAAGCTTTATTTAATTTTCGTTTGTTATTTTTCAGCATTAACAGCTTTTAGTGAAAAATTCATAACTGGAGCTACAGGAATCGGATTGAGACGTTCTACCAGTCGTTGGAAAGCTAAGAAAGAGATCTACAACTTTCATGTTGTACAAAGGAGCTGATTCGAATTTCTTGAGTCTCGAATAATTCGTTGAAGTTTCTGGCTTGTGACAATGTAGTTTTCCTTGCGGGCCTAGTTTAGGTTTCTGGCCCAGTTATTTTATATTTAAAGTTGTTGTTGTGATGCAAAACAGGGACCTAGTTTATTTTTCAAATTTTCCTTTGTTTTATAGTTTTCATGGAGAACTAATACCTCCGGGCAAATCCTGCTGTGTACGGTTTCAACACTTTGAGGTTATTATTATGTCAATTTACTCTGATTCCTTTCAATCCTTTTCTATGAAGTCATCTGCTTAATTTGATTACAATTGTTTGCTTAATTCAATTGTTGTTCATAGGATAGAATTGGTTAAATTCGATTGTATGCATGTTCCTAAATTTAATTGCGTATTATCGTTTGCTTAATTCGTTAATTCGTCATATTCTTAACCGTTTGCTTAATTCGGTAAACAGGAACATAATTCATTTGATGTTGATAAGCGCTTGGATGATTAATATCATAATCGAATAGGATTGGTACCGCTTAGGGATTGATGTTATAATAACCGATGATAAGTCGGAACCAGAATCAGTAGGATTAACCGTTTTAGTTTATCTGATAATCACTTTTTTTTAATCACTTTTTTTTTCTTATTTTATAAATCAAAACTTAAAACCCCCATAAACATTTTCTTTAGTTGGTTGAAATAATACAAGAATCCTTGTGAGAACGATATTTCGAGTCATTTGTCGCTATACTAGCATTTTTATAAAAACACTCGTTTTTGATCCGCGAGCGACCGCGGATCAATGAACATGACACACCGTGATAGTGTGAAACTGAGGTCATTCCTAACAACAAATCATTGTATTAGCCATACTTCTTAGAACAACGATGTCCTCACACTATTTTGATCTCTAAGGATCCTAGTCAAACCAAATAGGTAACAATAGTTTTTTCTAAACGGGTTTTAACATAAAAGACTACTCATATTATTTCATTTGATATGTAAGAGATCACCAAAGAGGAAATAACAACTGAGTGAAACATATTAGATTTTATCCACTCTATAAATAAGGAAATTGTCTCTTAGGTATAACCACAAAGTCAATTCATTCTTGTTTTTTCTAGCATTTTTAGAAAGAATTTGTCTGCTGCAAAAACACCACTTTCAACAAAAGAAGGAAAACCACGAGAAGTATGCGCGTAGAATGGAGCATAGCACCAAAACATAACAACCATTTAAGAGAATATTAAATTACTTTCTTGTGTTTTCTATTTAGTAAGTCCATGCATGAATATTATAAAATAAGAATTATAAATGCATATCCATTTCAATTCGTAAATCATGAGTAACAAGAAAGTTAAATATAAAATTATGATAAAGAACTTGTAACTAACCCCCCTTATATTGAATTTAATTATTTCAAACAAATTTCAAATGCCATCTATCTTACCGTTCATCAAAAATTAAAATTATTATAAACTTCTACTTTTAGTTTTATTCAAATAAGAAAATACTAAGATGCGATATGAGGAATTGCAAACATTTGAATATATTTTTTGAAAAATATTCTATTCGTCGGCAATGCAAATTATTTTTGCACTATTCTATAATAGAATTACAGTATTTAATAGTAATACCTAAATGATTGTTACAAAAATAAAAATAGAGCATTTAAACGCAATTTTTAAAGAAAGCTACAAACAATATTTAAATGATAAGATGATAAATAAATATTATATCTTATTTGAAACTAAAACAAAGTAAAAATATGATAAAGAAAATAAACAACAAGAAGTTGACACAACCAAGTGTCGCACTTGAGACATTAAGAGGAGCGAACTCTCAATTCCCAAGCCTTCAACAATAGGCCAACATCTTTGTGTGATGAATTTGGTTTAGTATATTATGTTAACCGTATACTGAACTATTTTTATAGAGATAAACTTCCAATAAAATAAAAACAATTATTAAGATTTAAAGTTTATTCATTTTATATTTAAATAATTTTTTACAAAGTATTAAAATTGCTATTTTTATATAAAAAAATTATTATCACATGTATTTTATTCCAACTGTAAGAGATATGTTTGATGATTATGTGGATAATTTGGTTATGTGAAATATTGTAGCGCAACTTACTCATTATAATTTTCAACTTGTTAATTTTTTGAAATATTTAAAACTATGAGTGATTTGACACGTTTTTAAAGTTGTGATGTTTTTTAAACAGCATAAACAAATATTTTATAATTTTCATTTATAGATATGAAAAATACTGAAATTATTATACTTTCCTAAACCATTGAGAAGTAGATACTGCTTTTGAAATCAAATTTAATGTCCAACAAATAAATGTCTTAATTTATATTCCTAAAATAAATCGAAATTTTTTGTATGAACTACAAATTTAGAATAATTGGAGAATTAATGTGCTTGATAAAAGGAAAGAATAAACTATGAAATACTTGAAATTTTGAAAGAGTTGTGTGAAACCATTTAATGCTTGAAATGAAAGTGAACGTGAATAAAATATTTGAGGGAAACATTTATTCAACAATTACGAATGCTCCATATTCATTAATTCGCTTCAAACCATACTAACTAAGATCAATAGATAATAAGAGCTTGATCGATCCTCAAAAGGTAGGATTCTCATCATTAAGTCAGATCGGCGATTCGTACCACAAAGGCTATCATGAGAATTTGGTTCGAGAAAGGGACCAACTTACTTCTATCGAAAGTATCTCATATGGGCACGGATAGGTGTCCCGCATGTGGTTGAGTTTCCCGTTGAAGAGTTTCCAACGGTGGTACAAGTGTATGTGGAAGAAAGAGCTTCCACTTGAGGGGGAATGTTGAAAAAGAATTACAAGTGTGCGTAATGTGGAAAATAGTCCCACATTGGATAGGAATATGGTGACTTTAGAAATTAGAAGTGAGAGAACACACTCACCTATCACCTTAAGGTTTTGGGTGAATATGTAGTGTGTCTCTCACAAAGGTGGGTTGCTCTAAGAAGGATGTCCCACCGTTGAGAATGCTCCTCGCTTGACCCACCGATTGTTGCTCTAACATGAGTCACAACAGAGATCATAATCGTATTAAAATGATGATGCGGAAATATGATCCATCTCTTAGACTTAAACCTCATACCCTATATGAAATTCTATGAAGCACATGTACAAAAAAATTGTACCACACATCTTCTTAGACAAATTTCATCTTTTTTTCGTTTTTAAAATACTTTTTAAACCCAATACATAATAAACTTACGATGGGTCTTACAGACATGTGTAAATGTATGAGTCTAAGCATCCCAACTCATATATATTATGGATCATTGACTAAGAAAATCTACAACTCAAAGTACAAAACATTTGAAATTTTAAACACCAAATCCAAAATATTTGACATGTTTACCTCAGTATATGAACATGACACACCGTGATAGTGTGAAACTGAGGTCATTCCTAACAACAAATCATTGTATTAGCCATACTTCTTAGAACAACGATGTCCTCACACTATTTTGATCTCTAAGGATCCTAGTCAAACCAAATAGGTAACAATAGTTATTTCTAAACGGGTTTTAACATAAAAGACTACTCATACTATTTCATTTGATATGTAAGAGATCACCAAAGAGGAAATAACAACTGAGTGAAACATATTAGATTTTATCCACTCTATAAATAAGGAAATTGTCTCTTAGGTATAACCACAAAGTCAATTCATTCTTGTTTTTTCTAGCATTTTTAGAAAGAATTTGTCTGCTGCAAAAACACCACTTTCAACAAAAGAAGGAAAACCACGAGAAGTATGCACGTAGAATGGAGCATAGCACCAAAACATAACAACCATTTAAGAGAATATTAAATTACTTTCTTGTGTTTTCTATTTAGTAAGTCCATGCATGAATATTATAAAATAAGAATTATAAATGCATATCCATTTCAATTCGTAAATCATGAGTAACAAGAAAGTTAAATATAAAATTATGATAAAGAACTTGTAACTAACCCCCCTTATATTGAATTTAATTATTTCAAACAAATTTCAAATGCCATCTATCTTACCGTTCATCAAAAATTAAAATTATTATAAACTTCTACTTTTAGTTTTATTCAAATAAGAAAATACTAAGATGCGATATGAGGAATTGCAAACATTTGAATATATTTTTTGAAAAATATTCTATTCGTCGGCAATGCAAATTATTTTTGCACTATTCTATAATAGAATTACAGTATTTAATAGTAATACCTAAATGATTGTTACAAAAATAAAAATAGAGCATTTAAACGCAATTTTTAAAGAAAGCTACAAACAATATTTAAATGATAAGATGATAAATAAATATTATATCTTATTTGAAACTAAAACAAAGTAAAAATATAATAAAGAAAATAAACAACAAGAAGTTGACACCACCAAGTGTCGCACTTGAGACATTAAGAGGAGCGAACTCTCAATTCCCAAGCCTTCAACAATAGGCCAACATCTCTGTGTGATGAATTTGGTTTAGTATATTATGTTAACCGTATACTGAACTATTTTTATAGAGATAAACTTCCAATAAAATAAAAACAATTATTAAGATTTAAAGTTTATTCATTTTATATTTAAATAATTTTTTACAAAGTATTAAAATTGCTATTTTTATATAAAAAAATTATTATCACATGTATTTTATTCCATCTGTAAGAGATATGTTTGATGATTATGTGGATAATTTGGTTATGTGAAATATTGTAGCGCTACTTACTCATTATAATTTTCAACTTGTTAATTTTTTGAAATATTTAAAACTATGAGTGATTTGACACGTTTTTAAAGTTGTGATGTTTTTTAAACATCATAATCAAATATTTTATAATTTTCATTTATAGATATGAAAAATACTGAAATTATTATACTTTCCTAAACCATTGAGAAGTTGATACTGCTTTTGAAATCAAATTTAATGTCCAACAAATAAATGTCTTAATTTATATTCCTAAAATAAATCGAAATTTTTTGTATGACCTACAAATTTAGAATAATTGGAGAATTAATGTGCTTGATAAAAGGAAAGAATAAACTATGAAATACTTGAAATTTTGAAAGAGTTGTGTGAAACCATTTAATGCTTGAAATGAAAGTTAACGTGAATAAAATATTTGAGGGAAACATTTATTCAACAATTACGAATGCTCCATATTCATTAATTCGCTTCAAACCATACTAACCAAGATCAATAGATAATAAGAGCTTGATCGATCCTCAAAAGGTAGGATTCTCATCATTAAGTCAGATCGGCGATTCGTACCACAAAGGCTTTCATGAGAATTTGGTTCGAGAAAGGGACCAACTTACTTCTATCGAAAGTATCTCATATGGGCACGGATAGGTGTCCCGCATGTGGTTGAGTTTCCCGTTGAAGAGTTTCCAACGGTGGTACAAGTGTATGTGGAAGAAAGAGCTTCCACTTGAGGGGGAATGTTGAAAAAGAATTACAAGTGTGCGTAATGTGGGAAATAGTCCCACATTGGATAGGAATATGGTGACTTTAGAAATTAGAAGTGAGAGAACACACTCACCTATCACCTTAAGGTTTTGGGTGAATATGTAGTGTGTCTCTCACAAAGGTGGGTTGCTCTAAGGAGGATGTCCCACCGTTGAGAATGCTCCTCGCTTGACCCACCGATTGTTGCGCTAACATGAGTCACAACAGAGATCATAATCGTATTAAAATGATGATGCGGAAATATGATCCATCTCTTAGACTTAAACCTCATACCCTATATGAAATTCTATGAAGCACATGTACAAAAAAATTGTACCACACATCTTCTTAGACAAATTTCATCTTTTTTTCGTTTTTAAAATACTTTTTAAACCCAATACTTAATAAACTTACGATGGGTCTTACAGACATGTGTAAATGTATGAGTCTAAGCATCCCAACTCATATATATTATGGATCATTGACTAAGAAAATCTACAACTCAAAGTACAAAACATTTGAAATTTTAAACACCAAATCCAAAATATTTGACATGTTTACCTCAGTATATGAACATGACACACCGTGATAGTGTGAAACTGAGGTCATTCCTAACAACAAATCATTGTATTAGCCATACTTCTTAGAACAACGATGTCCTCACACTATTTTGATCTCTAAGGATCCTAGTCAAACCAAATAGGTAACAATAGTTATTTCTAAACGGGTTTTAACATAAAAGACTACTCATACTATTTCATTTGATATGTAAGAGATCACCAAAGAGGAAATAACAACTGAGTGAAACATATTAGATTTTATCCACTCTATAAATAAGGAAATTGTCTCTTAGGTATAACCACAAAGTCAATTCATTCTTGTTTTTTCTAGCATTTTTAGAAAGAATTTGTCTGCTGCAAAAACACCACTTTCAACAAAAGAAGGAAAACCACGAGAAGTATGCGCGTAGAATGGAGCATAGCACCAAAACATAACAACCATTTAAGAGAATATTAAATTACTTTCTTGTGTTTTCTATTTAGTAAGTCCTTGCATGAATATTATAAAATAAGAATTATAAATGCATATCCATTTCAATTCGTAAATCATGAGTAACAAGAAAGTTAAATATAAAATTATGATAAAGAACTTGTAACTAACCCCCCTTATATTGAATTTAATTATTTCAAACAAATTTCAAATGCCATCTATCTTACCGTTCATCAAAAATTAAAATTATTATAAACTTCTACTTTTAGTTTTATTCAAATAAGAAAATACTAAGATGCGATATGAGGAATTGCAAACATTTGAATATATTTTTTGAAAAATATTCTATTCGTCGGCAATGCAAATTATTTTTGCACTATTCTATAATAGAATTACAGTATTTAATAGTAATACCTAAATGATTGTTACAAAAATAAAAATAGAGCATTTAAACGCAATTTTTAAAGAAAGCTACAAACAATATTTAAATGATAAGATGATAAATAAATATTATATCTTATTTGAAACTAAAACAAAGTAAAAATATAATAAAGAAAATAAACAACAAGAAGTTGACACCACCAAGTGTCGCACTTGAGACATTAAGAGGAGCGAACTCTCAATTCCCAAGCCTTCAACAATAGGCCAACATCTCTGTGTGATGAATTTGGTTTAGTATATTATGTTAACCGTATACTGAACTATTTTTATAGAGATAAACTTCCAATAAAATAAAAACAATTATTAAGATTTAAAGTTTATTCATTTTATATTTAAATAATTTTTTACAAAGTATTAAAATTGCTATTTTTATATAAAAAAATTATTATCACATGTATTTTATTCCAACTGTAAGAGATATGTTTGATGATTATGTGGATAATTTGGTTATGTGAAATATTGTAGCGCTACTTACTCATTATAATTTTCAACTTGTTAATTTTTTGAAATATTTAAAACTATGAGTGATTTGACACGTTTTTAAAGTTGTGATGTTTTTTAAACAGCATAAACAAATATTTTATAATTTTCATTTATAGATATGAAAAATACTGAAATTATTATACTTTCCTAAACCATTGAGAAGTAGATACTGCTTTTGAAATCAAATTTAATGTCCAACAAATAAATGTCTTAATTTATATTCCTAAAATAAATCGAAATTTTTTGTATGACCTACAAATTTAGAATAATTGGAGAATTAATGTGCTTGATAAAAGGAAAGAATAAACTATGAAATACTTGAAATTTTGAAAGAGTTGTGTGAAACCATTTAATGCTTGAAATGAAAGTGAACGTGAATAAAATATTTGAGGGAAACATTTATTCAACAATTACGAATGCTCCATATTCATTAATTCGCTTCAAACCAAACTAACCAAGATCAATAGATAATAAGAGCTTGATCGATCCTCAAAAGGTAGGATTCTCATCATTAAGTCAGATCGGCGATTCGTACCACAAAGGCTATCATGAGAATTTGGTTCGAGAAAGGGACCAACTTACTTCTATCGAAAGTATCTCATATGGGCACGGATAGGTGTCCCGCATGTGGTTGAGTTTCCCGTTGAAGAGTTTCCAACGGTGGTACAAGTGTATGTGGAAGAAAGAGCTTCCACTTGAGGGGGAATGTTGAAAAAGAATTACAAGTGTGCGTAATGTGGAAAATAGTCCCACATTGGATAGGAATATGGTGACTTTAGAAATTAGAAGTGAGAGAACACACTCACCTATCACCTTAAGGTTTTGGGTGAATATGTAGTGTGTCTCTCACAAAGGTGGGTTGCTCT
The DNA here is from genome assembly GCA_963859935.3 of Lathyrus sativus. NCBI lineage: Eukaryota > Viridiplantae > Streptophyta > Magnoliopsida > Fabales > Fabaceae > Lathyrus > Lathyrus sativus. The sequence goes on from CAWUDS030001147.1 coordinate 118,540, forward strand.
AAGGAGGATGTCCCACCGTTGAGAATGCTCCTCGCTTGACCCACCGATTGTTGCGCTAACATGAGTCACAATAGAGATTATAATCGTATTAAAATGATGATGCGGAAATATGATCCATCTCTTAGACTTAAACCTCATACCCTATATGAAATTCTATGAAGCACATGTACAAAAAAATTGTACCACACATCTTCTTTGACAAATTTCATCTTTTTTTCGTTTTTAAAATACTTTTTAAACCCAATACTTAATAAACTTACGATGGGTCTTACAGACATGTGTAAATGTATGAGTCTAAGCATCCCAACTCATATATATTATGGATCATTGACTAAGAAAATCTACAACTCAAAGTACAAAACATTTGAAATTTTAAACACCAAATCCAAAATATTTGACATGTTTACCTAAGTATATGAACATGACACACCGTGATAGTGTGAAACTGAGGTCATTCCTAACAACAAATCATTGTATTAGCCATACTTCTAAGAACAACGATGTCCTCAAACTATTTTGATCTCTAAGGATCCTAGTCAAACCAAATAGGTAACAATAGTTATTTCTAAACGGGTTTTAACATAAAAGACTACTCATACTATTTCATTTGATATGTAAGAGATCACCAAAGAGGAAATAACAACTGAGTGAAACATATTAGATTTTATCCACTCTATAAATAAGGAAATTGTCTCTTAGGTATAACCACAAAGTCAATTCATTCTTGTTTTTTCTAGCATTTTTAGAAAGAATTTGTCTGCTGCAAAAACACCACTTTCAACAAAAGAAGGAAAACCACGAGAAGTATGCGCGTAGAATGGAGCATAGCACCAAAACATAACAACCATTTAAGAGAATATTAAATTACTTTCTTGTGTTTTCTATTTAGTAAGTCCATGCATGAATATTATAAAATAAGAATTATAAATGCATATCCATTTCAATTCGTAAATCATGAGTAACAAGAAAGTTAAATATAAAATTATGATAAAGAACTTGTAACTAACCCCCCTTATATTGAATTTAATTATTTCAAACAAATTTCAAATGCCATCTATCTTACCGTTCATCAAAAATTAAAATTATTATAAACTTCTACTTTTTGTTTTATTCAAATAAGAAAATACTAAGATGCGATATGAGGAATTGCAAACATTTGAATATATTTTTTGAAAAATATTCTATTCGTCGGCAATGCAAATTATTTTTGCACTATTCTATAATAGAATTACAGTATTTAATAGTAATACCTAAATGATTGTTACAAAAATAAAAATAGAGCATTTAAACGCAATTTTTAAAGAAAGCTACAAACAATATTTAAATGATAAGATGATAAATAAATATCATATCTTATTTGAAACTAAAACAAAGTAAAAATATAATAAAGAAAATAAACAACAAGAAGTTGACACCACCAAGTGTCGCACTTGAGACATTAAGAGGAGCAAACTCTCAATTCCCAAGCCTTCAACAATAGGCCAACATCTTTGTGTGATGAATTTGGTTTAGTATATTATGTTAACCGTATACTGAACTATTTTTATAGAGATAAACTTCCAATAAAATAAAAACAATTATTAAGATTTAAAGTTTATTCATTTTATATTTAAATAATTTTTTACAAAGTATTAAAATTGCTATTTTTATATAAAAAAATTATTATCACATGTATTTTATTCCAACTGTAAGAGATATGTTTGATGATTATGTGGATAATTTGGTTATGTGAAATATTGTAGCGCTACTTACTCATTATAATTTTCAACTTGTTAATTTTTTGAAATATTTAAAACTATGAGTGATTTGACACGTTTTTAAAGTTGTGATGTTTTTTAAACAGCATAAACAAATATTTTATAATTTTCATTTATAGATATGAAAAATACTGAAATTATTATACTTTCCTAAACCATTGAGAAGTAGATACTGCTTTTGAAATCAAATTTAATGTCCAACAAATAAATGTCTTAATTTATATTCCTAAAATAAATCGAAATTTTTTGTATGACCTACAAATTTAGAATAATTGGAGAATTAATGTGCTTGATAAAAGGAAAGAATAAACTATGAAATACTTGAAATTTTGAAAGAGTTATGTGAAACCATTTAATGCTTGAAATGAAAGTGAACGTGAATAAAATATTTGAGGGAAACATTTATTCAACAATTACGAATGCTCCATATTCATTAATTTGCTTCAAACCATACTAACCAAGATCAATAGATAATAAGAGCTTGATCGATCCTCAAAAGGTAGGATTCTCATCATTAAGTCAGATCGGAGATTCGTACCACAAAGGCTATCATGAGAATTTGGTTCGAGAAAGGGACCAACTTACTTCTATCGAAAGTATCTCATATGGGCACGGATAGGTGTCCCGCATGTGGTTGAGTTTCCCGTTGAAGAGTTTCCAACGGTGGTACAAGTGTATGTGGAAGAAAGAGCTTCCACTTGAGGGGGAATGTTGAAAAAGAATTACAAGTGTGCGTAATGTGGAAAATAGTCCCACATTGGATAGGAATATGGTGACTTTAGAAATTAGAAGTGAGAGAACACACTCACCTATCACCTTAAGGTTTTGGGTGAATATGTAGTGTGTCTCTCACAAAGGTGGGTTGCTCTAAGAAGGATGTCCCACCGTTGAGAATGCTCCTCGCTTGACCCACCGATTGTTGCGCTAACATGAGTCACAACAGAGATCATAATCGTATTAAAATGATGATGCGGAAATATGATCCATCTCTTAGACTTAAACCTCATACCCTATATGAAATTCTATGAAGCACATGTACAAAAAAATTGTACCACACATCTTCTTAGACAAATTTCATCTTTTTTTCTTTTTTAAAATACTTTTTAAACCCAATACTTAATAAACTTACGATGGGTCTTACAGACATGTGTAAATGTATGAGTCTAAGCATCCCAACTCATATATATTATGGATCATTGACTAAGAAAATCTACAACTCAAAGTACAAAACATTTGAAATTTTAAACACCAAATCCAAAATATTTGACATGTTTACCTCAGTATATGAACATGACATACCGTGATAGTGTGAAACTGTGGTCATTCCTAACAACAAATCATTGTATTAGCCATACTTCTTAGGACAACGATGTCCTCACACTATTTTGATCTCTAAGGATCCTAGTCAAACCTAATAGGTAACAATAGTTATTTCTAAACGGGTTTTAACATAAAAGACTACTCATACTATTTCATTTGATATGTAAGAGATCACCAAAGAGGAAATAACAACTGAGTGAAACATATTAGATTTTATCCACTCTATAAATAAGGAAATTGTCTCTTAGGTATAACCACAAAGTCAATTCATTCTTGTTTTTTCTAGCATTTTTAGAAAGAATTTGTCTGCTGCAAAAACACCACTTTCAACAAAAGAAGGAAAATCACGAGAAGTATGCGCGTAGATTGGAGCATAGCACCAAAACATAACAACCATTTAAGCGAATATTAAATTACTTTCCAGTGTTTTCTATTTAGTAAGTTCATGCAGGAATATTTTAAAAGAAGAATTATAAATGCATATCCATTTCATTTTGTAAATCATGAGTAACAAAAAAGTTAAATATAAAATTATGATAAAGAACTTGTAACTAACCCCCCTTATGTTGAATTTAAGTATTTCAAACAAATTTCAAATGCCATCTATCTTACCGTTCCTCAAAAATTAAAATTATTATAAACTCTACTTTTAGTTTTATTCAATTAAGAAAATACTAAGATGCACTATGAGGAATTGCAAACATTTGAATGTATTTTGTGAAAAATATTCTATTCATCGGCAATGCAAATTATTTTTGCACTATTCTATAATAGAATTACAGTATTTAATAGTAATACCCAAATGATTGTTACAAAAATAAAAATAGAGCATTTAAACACAATTTTTAAAGAAAGCTACAAACAATATTTAAATGATAAGATGATAAATAAATATTATATCTTATTTGAAACTAAAACAAAGTAAAAATATAATAAAGAAAATAAACAACAAGAAGTTGACACCACCAAGTGTCGCACTTGAGACATTAAGAGGAGCGAACTCTCAATTCCCAAGCCTTCAACAATAGGCCAAGATCTTTGTGTGATGAATTTGGTTTAGTATATTATGTTAACCGTATACCGAACTATTTTTATAGAGATAAACTTCCAACAAAATAAAAACAATTATTAAGATTTAAAGTTTATTCATTTTATATTTAAATAATTTTTAACAAAGTATTAAAATCGCTACTTTTATATAAAAAAATTATGATCACAGGTATTTTATTCCAACTGTAAGAGATATGTTTGATGATTATGTGGATAATTTGGTTATGTGAAATATTGTAGCGCTACTTACTCATTATAATTTTCAACTTGTTAATTTTTTGAAATATTTAAAACTATGAGTGATTTGACACGTTTTTAAAGTTGTGATGTTTCTTAAACAGCATAAACAAATATTTTATAATTTTCATTTATAGATATGAAAAATACTGAAATTATTATACTTTCCTAAACCATTGAGAAGTAGATACCGCTTTTGAAATCAAATTTAATGTCCAACAAATAAATGTCTTAATTTATATTCCTAAAAAAATCGAAATTTTTTGTATGACCTATAAATTTAGAATAATTGGAGAATTAATGTGCTTGATAAAAGGAAAGAATAAACTATGAAATACTTGAAATTTTGAAAGAGTTGTGTGAAACCATTTAATGCTTGAAATGAAAGTGAACGTGAATAAAATATTTGAGGGAAACATTTATTCAACAATTACGAATGCTCCATATTCATTAATTTTCTTCAAACCATACTAACCAAGATCAATAGATAATAAGAGCTTGATCGATCCTCAAAAGGTAGGATTCTCATCATTACGTCAGATCGGCGATTCGTACCACAAAGGCTATCATGAGAATTTGGTTCGAGAAAGGGACCGACTTACTTGTATCGAAAGTATCTCATATGGGCACGGATAGGTGTCCCGCATGTGGTTGAGTTTCCCATTGAAGAGTTTCCAACGGTGGTACAAGTGTATGTGGAAGAAAGAGCTTCCACTTGAGGGGGAGTGTTGAAAAAGAATTACAAGTGTGCATAATATGGAAAATAGTCCCACATTGGATAGGAATGTGGTGACTTTAGAAATTATGAGTGAGAGAACACACTCACCTATCAGCTTAAGGCTTTGGGTGAATATGTAGTGTGTCTCTCACAAAGGTGGGTTGCTCTAAGAAGGATGTCCCACCGTTGAGAATGCTCCTCGCTTGACCCACTGATTGTTGCGCTAACATGAGTCACAACAGAGATCATAATCGTATTAAAATGATGATGCGGAAATATGATCCATCTCTTAGACTTAAACCTCATACCCTATATGAAATTCTATGAAGCACATGTACAAAAAAATTGTACCACACATCTTCTTAGACAAATTTCATCTTTTTTTCGTTTTTAAAATACTTTTTAAACCCAATACTTAATAAACTTACGATGGGTCTTACAGACATGTGTAAATGTATGAGTCTAAGCATCCCAACTCATATATATTATGGATCATTGACTAAGAAAATCTACAACTCAAAGTACAAAACATTTGAAATTTTAAACACCAAATCCAAAATATTTGACATGTTTACCTCAGTATATGAACATGACATACCGTGATAGCGTGAAACTGTGGTCATTCCTAACAACAAATCATTGTATTAGCCATACTTCTTAGAACAACGATGTCCTCACACTATTTTGATCTCTAAGGATCCTAGTCAAACCTAATAGGTAACAATAGTTATTTCTAAACGGGTTTTAACATAAAAGACTACTCATACTATTTCATTTGATATGTAAGAGATCACCAAAGAGGAAATAACAACTGAGTGAAACATATTAGATTTTATCCACTCTATAAATAAGGAAATTGTCTCTTAGGTATAACCACAAAGTCAATTCATTCTTGTTTTTTCTAGCATTTTTAGAAAGAATTTGTCTGCTGCAAAAACACCACTTTCAACAAAAGAAGGAAAATCACGAGAAGTATGCGCGTAGATTGGAGCATAGCACCAAAACATAACAACCATTTAAGCGAATATTAAATTACTTTCCAGTGTTTTCTATTTAGTAAGTTCATGCAGGAATATTTTAAAAGAAGAATTATAAATGTATATCCATTTCATTTTGTAAATCATGAGTAACAAAAAAGTTAAATATAAAATTATGATAAAGAACTTGTAACTAACCCCCCTTATGTTGAATTTAAGTATTTCAAACAAATTTCAAATGCCATCTATCTTACCGTTCCTCAAAAATTAAAATTATTATAAACTCTACTTTTAGTTTTATTCAATTAAGAATATACTAAGATGCACTATGAGGAATTGCAAACATTTGAATGTATTTTGTGAAAAATATTCTATTCATCGGCAATGCAAATTATTTTTGCACTATTCTATAATAGAATTACAGTATTTAATAGTAATACCCAAATGATTGTTACAAAAATAAAAATAGAGCATTTAAACACAATTTTTAAAGAAAGCTACAAACAATATTTAAATGATAAGATGATAAATAAATATTATATCTTATTTGAAACTAAAACAAAGTAAAAATATAATAAAGAAAATAAACAACAAGAAGTTGACACCACCAAGTGTCGCACTTGAGACATTAAGAGGAGCGAACTCTCAATTCCCAAGCCTTCAACAATAGGCCAACATCTTTGTGTGATGAATTTGGTTTAGTATATTATGTTAACCGTATACCGAACTATTTTTATAGAGATAAACTTCCAACAAAATATAAACAATTATTAAGATTTAAAGTTTATTCATTTTATATTTAAATAATTTTTAACAAAGTATTAAAATCGCTACTTTTATATAAAAAAATTATGATCATAGGTATTTTATTCCAACTGTAAGAGATATGTTTGATGATTATGTGGATAATTTGGTTATGTGAAATATTGTAGCGCTACTTACTCATTATAATTTTCAACTTGTTAATTTTTTGAAATATTTAAAACTATGAGTGATTTGACACGTTTTTAAAGTTGTGATGTTTCTTAAACAGCATAAACAAATATTTTATAATTTTCATTTATAGATATGAAAAATACTGAAATTATTATACTTTCCTAAACCATTGAGAAGTAGATACCGCTTTTGAAATCAAATTTAATGTCCAACAAATAAATGTCTTAATTTATATTCCTAAAAAAATCGAAATTTTTTGTATGACCTATAAATTTAGAATAATTGGAGAATTAATGTGCTTGATAAAAGGAAAGAATAAACTATGAAATACTTGAAATTT
>CAWUDS030001148.1:0-34898 GCA_963859935.3 Lathyrus sativus
TCCAGCCTCATCTTTTGATCGCAGCTTGACGAACACGAAAATGAAACTTCGACGCAAGGGATTTGATTAGCTCATCAACAATATCAATGCAATCATGGTGAGTATAACTTTCACCATCATACTCATCTTGGCCTGTTCTGTTATTTTTGATATTGAATTGTGCAGTTCCATGAAGGTTTTGGCAGCTGGTAGTTTTCTTGGAATCTCCATTGGTTATCAATTATCGCGTTGCTGCCGTTAAAGCTTTGCAAAGGTCTTGGACATTAGGAGCAGTTCTTTTTCATTCCGAGCTGCTGGTAACGAACTAACCTTGTTCACATGTTTTTTTTTTCAGATGCACTCCTCTTCTGTTCATGGAAAACCTGTAACGAACCGAATATATATACAGCTCTGAAGTTATGATTTATTCGTCTTCGTTCCTTGGCAGATTCGAATCCTAACGCGTTGGCTATTGCCGGCGCAAGTTTTGTTTTGTTCGGAATTCATTTGAGCTTGCGAGTCTGTTGTATATGCAGTTTTTTTTTGTTTGAATGCAGACTCCTTCAGCAATCCGACAACTGCAGCATTCCATTGGTCATATTGCAGCAGCAACTCCCAGCAACAACAAGAGAATCGCTATGTCAAACTTGTTGTGAGGACACCCCTAGTTATATCCTAGTTATATCACCTTGTTGAAAGATTGTTTATTATTTACGCTCCCCTTTTTTTTGACGTTTTGCATGTGATGCTTTGGGATTGTATTTGTAAATATTATAACCATGATGTCATTCAAATTTTATCAATCTTGCAAAGCTTATGACAATGAATTTGGCTTGTACATGTCTTAGATGAATCCAAACTTATCTAAAAATTTGAATTTGTGACATGTGTAGAAACTAATTGACCCAATCTTGAGAAATCTTGAACAATGACTCATATTTTGTTATCACTTGGGATGGCCTTTAATTAGTCATAACTTCATGGCTCTCAAAAGAAAACGGTTCACCTTGAAACAACTTTCCATGCCTTCAAATTTGCACTAATCAATTCAATCATGAATTTTCAATTAGGCATGAGCTTGATTCGAAGAAAGCTTGAAACAAAATAATTTAGTAATGATCCCATTCCTTTAGTATCTACTTGAAATCTCTCGACCATTTTTTACTGCAAGAATATGGGTTCATCTTTCCTTTAACATAGCTTGTGTGATTACGAACTGATGCATTATACCATAAGCCTTTGAAATGAATCAAAATATTTTATGGACTAATTGCGTCTAAATTCTAATTCAAATATGACGTGAAATTTGCAAGCAAAATTTAAGTTTGTCACAAACTAATTTTCTAATTCAATTATAGCCTGTCGCTTGCAATCAATTCGAGCCAAGCTTGAGGCTAAATCGACCGTGTCCATAAGCATCTTGTGAAGTATCTTTGAATTAACTTGAATTAAGAACAGACCATAGCAACTTGTAGTGAGGCTTAAACAATCTTTAAAGAAGCTTTTAATCAAGTTGAAATAGGGTGTAAATTTCCTGAAACTGTGTGGTAAGATAAATCCAATCATGTACTTTATGTCATTGATCATATCATGTCTGTCTGATCGTGAGAACGAGGACACACATGAGTTTGGGTACAAGGGGTTGGAGGCGCGCTCCTCCCACAATAGTTCAGCATAAATTGCCATAGATTATCACCACAATGAGTATACACAAAGTCTTTATAACGAAACCTTAGAGAGTCATGTCCAGAAGTCATGTGGCAGTAAGACATTTATTAAATACCAAAGTAGGACAAATTTGGGGTATGACAGATATGTGACACATTCGCTCCTTCGCCTTATGTTCTTGCGTGTGTGTCCTGAGTTCCTTCCCGTTTGGGCGTGTTAGGCCTGCTTCCTCTTTGTTCTCGCCCCCGTGCGATCGAAACCCTTTTCTCTCGCGCCTTGGCAATTGAGATCCTTCTCTTGCCCCTGTGCAATTGAGACTTGTTTTCCGCATGGGCTGAACTATGTTTGCTCTGATCTCTCATGCCTGTTGAGAGTACGTAGGCATAGGATTGCAATAATCCTAGAGAGCTCACTTTTTCCCCTTTCCTGTAGTTAGCTGAACTACAACTGCTCTGATTTCTCATACCAGACGAGAATATGTAGGCATAGGATGCGATGTCCTAACGAGCACACTAATAACTAACTTCTCTTTTCTCTCGCTGCTGTGTGTTGCGGTTAGAATATGATATCAAATTATTAATTAATTTGAATCGCATCTTTAGTTCACAACCGCTCTTTGATTTATCCGAAGGAAAAGGTCAAAAGAGGAAAACCTAATTTTGCATCGTAAAGACAATGCGGGGAGAGATCTAGGTAAGGGGTTGGTTAAACTCAGGGAAGGTACTAGCACCCTAAACTTATGTAGTACTCTACAGGAACCTTTTGTTTATTGTATGTTTTTTTATATTTTATTATCTGTTTTAATATATATTCAGCTAAGGGATAGAGTGACCTAAAGACCTAAGGGTTAGTCCTAAGTTTACTCAGAAAGACGTTGCATCTTGTGCCTACATATCCTGACGGGAATGGAATCAGAGTAATTGTAGTTCCCCTCGAAAGGGAGGTTAGAAACTTCTTGACTGTGGTCAAGGTTTCAATGGGAGTAAACGTATCTTAAGGACACGCTTACGTGGAGTCTTGAAACTCCTATTTCTACGTTGAATTTGTTAAATGAAATTAGGGTTAAATTAGGTTTGACTAAATGTTCCACGGCGGGAAACCCTAAAATAGAGTACGGCGACCCTTTGACCTAAAGCTAGGGTAAAGGGCATTTTCGTCCACGGCGGGACACCTAGGCTATTAGGGTTTTTGAAACGGTCAAAAATTAGGATTATTGACTCGGCGGTCAAACGGCTAGACCTAATTCCTTCGGAGGGAATCCTAACGGTAAATCATACAAACAGACAAAATATCGTACGACAAAATTAAAGTGCGAAAAGTAAAGAAAACGATAAAGAAAGCGTCGCGACGATCACTCGCATAAATTACAAATTCCCCAAAAATGCAAAATAAAATAAACCGCGACCATGACCTCGCGTAAATTACATCCATGGAACAAATTACAAATATGATAACGAATTAATTAATTAATAATAATCGGAGACCGACTAAAACCTAGCGGAAAACAAATAGAGAACATTAGTGAAAAAAAAAGTTAAGCGGAAATCAATGACAAATAATAAAGCAATTAATAATGAAAGAAAGAAAATGCAATTTGGAAATTTATTATTTTATTAATTTTGAAAAACTTTATTTTTAATTTCTGAAAAAAGAAATTTAATCTTAATTTTGAAACAATGGTTTTTAATAAAAATGTTTTAGTTTTAATTTTTTTTAAAAGGATTCAATTTAAATTTTTTTAAAAAAAGAAGTTTTAGTTTTAATAAAAAACAGTTTTAAATTTTTTTTATTATAAGAACAGAGTTTTAAAACAAGGTTTAACTAGCAAATATTTTTTAATTAAACAAACCATTTATTATGACATAATTACAATTTAAAGAAAATCAGAATAATAATAATAATAATAATAATAATAATAATAATAAGAAAAATAAAAAAAGGAAAAAATAAAAAATATAAAAAATAAAAGGGGAAAAGTAGGCTTCACGCTGAAGCCTTTCAATCTTTAGGTTTTTAGAAACCCCATCTTCTTCTTCATCACGGTGGCGGCGTCGTTGCAGCTCCTTTGAGCTTTGCTCCATTCTTGCATGGCCGGAAACGATTTCTCTCCTTCTTCTTTGGTTTGTTCCACCTGAAAACAATAGACAAACTTTTTTATTGACAAAAAGAACTGCTCACCTCGTTCGGGGTTCGACGCGGTTCGCGGTGGTTTTGCGCCGTTTGGTGGATTTGCTGACGCTTTCCTCTTCTGATAAGTCGTGAGAACGGCCGCCGTTTTTTTCCTTTTGTGTGCTCTCTCCCTTTTCTCAAATGCAACTCATGTTTATATAGGTAACAAATTAGGGTTAACTCTAACCTAATGCCCACTTTAAAGCCCAACTTAAAGAATTAGTCAAAACTAAAACAAATTAAAACAAACTTAAAACCCTATTTATTTACTAAACATTAAAAATATTATAAAAAGAATAAAATCTTTTCTAATATTTTTAATTTTATAATTTTTGGATGTTTTATGAATAATATGAAAAAAAGTGAAAAAATAATATTTTTTAAAAAATAATTTAAATAAAATACAAAAATAATAATTAAATAATAAAAAAACTATTTTTGTTAATTTTTTTTATGAAAATAGAAAAGTTAGAATAAAAATAAAAGAAACAAAACAAAGGGGTTCTGGAAGAACGTCAGAACAAAAACTCAGTCTGGAAAAACCTCAGAAAGAGAACAGATCCGGAAAAACATCAGATAGGAGACATGTCGTATCTGGAAGAACGTCAGATAGACACGACACAGAATTGTTGATAGGTGCCAAGTAAATTGGACTTTGACCATAAGGTAAGACGTGAGTAAAACACGACCTCGGGAGAAGAATGCAAATGGGGATAAAACACCCATGATTCCAGGTAAATTGAACTTTGTCCACAAGGTAAGACGCGGGTAAAACACGACCTCGGAAGAAAAAAAAGCAAATGGGGATAAAACACCCATGATGCCAGGTAAATTGGACTTTGTCCACGAGGTAAGACGCGGGTAAAACACGACCTCGGGAGAAGAATGCGAATGGGGATAAAACACCCATGATGCCAAGTAGATTGGAATTCGTTCACGAGGTAAGACGCGGGTAAAACACGACCTCGGGAGAAGAATGCAAATGGGGATAAAACACCCATGATATGCACATGTATAAGAATTATGCTATGATATATGATCACATGCAAATGCAGATGTCGATGACAAGGCTCGACTCTGTTGGTGAGATGACAAAACTGGACGACTGATTCCTCAATCCATACATCATTGTCATTCTATTAAACTGTATCAAGTTGATAGTCCTTGTAGGAAGTATGAAGAGCTGCTTGGGGATTTTTCCAGTACACTGCCCTAGATTAGTCAAACTGATAATTGCTTCAGCTTATCTGATTCGTGGATAGGACTATTTTACTGTATCCTCGGAAGGTTTGCCCCAGTATGAGTCTTGAAATTTTTTTAGATAAACCAAATCTGAGAAGATCTTTCCTTGAACCAATCTTGAACTGATTCTTAGACAGGATGTAAGCGGAACTTGCCCCTGATAGGATCACTTGACCAAGTTTCTCATTGTTTGAAAATTCCTTAGAGGAAAGCCATTTTGCAAACAAAAATATTCATACAAACATGGTAATGCAAAGTTCATGCTACCTTTGAAATCAAAATTATTTTTGAAAAATGAAAAATAAGTCGTTGGTCAGAACACGGTGGTTCAATACGCTCAAAATTTAAAACAAAAGTGTATTGCCAAAATAAATTATTCACAAAGATCTTTTGGAGTCAGGTTACGCAACGTTGTTGTAGTATACTTTTAAAATAACCTTGCTTCAATTAGGTCTTTTGAGGGTTGTAACGTGGTCTGGTTCACGGTTTATGAAACAAAGGATAAAGGCTCAAAATTTATTTATACCCATCCAATCTATATGATGATCTCCAGTCCTACGCTCAGTTAACTCCTATTATGCATTCAGGTTCCTATAGGTTAGGAATTGCACTGATGGTAGCAATGATGGTTCAGAAGTTAATGGACCTATGAAAAGCAGCCACTACTTCCTTATGATATTTGGTCATTTTGACATTGAGGATTTTCAGGGTAAATATTTAAAACTCCTCTTTGTATTATCCCTAAATTTTGGCTGAACTGTTTTACAGTCAGCGGGATGCCCCAGTTTTGCCTAAGTCTCCTTCATAGGTTTTGACTTAGCGGACTTTTTCTTTTGATTTTTTTTTGAAACATGACTGCCTGGTTTAATGATTATGGTGAACTATCATCGGTGTTTTTGACTTAAAAATAATCTTCAACACTTGTTTGTTGTGTGTGAAGGAAAATTGTAAGTGCGACCTTTATATGAAAGGTATATTACATGAACATATAACCGAGTTAACTGAGAACTACCCATCCCCAGGTTAAAATTGCGGGTTTTTTTTTGTAAAGAAAGGAACTCCAACTTCTAGGCTCGAAGGGGTTGACAAGGGATTAACTTCCTTATTTCTCCAGTGTTTGGGAATTGAAACAATGCCTTACATCGTCAACAAGGTTTGATTGAAAGCATACTGACAGTAATTATGGATATAACGTTATCATCATCCTCCCTCCAATCTTAGCATACCAAAAATTTGGACAAAAAGTAAATATTTAAAAATAAAGCATAAAGATGCAAATAGTAGGCAAAATGAATTGAATCAAAAGTCGCAATGCTCATTTCATTAATGTAAAAGTACAAACGTAATTTGAAAGCAAACAACTAATACGAAATAAGGAAAATGCAAACAACAAGGAATAAAAGGCCTAGTGATAAAACTTCATTTTTGATGCACTGGCAAGGGATCCTTCTGAACATTCGGATGACCGTCTGTAAAATCAAGTATTCCAGTTCTAACCAATTCACGCACTCTAGCCTTCAGCGCAAAACAATATTCCAAGTCGTGGCCTAGGGCACCCTCATGAAAAGCACAATGGAGATCGGTCCTGAACCCAACCGGAGGGGGATTAGGAGGAGGTGGCGAAGCCTTTATGGTGATCAGTCCTCGTCGAACCAAGTCAAGATATAGCTCGGTGTAAGTCATGGGAATAGGATCAAAGTGGCTTCTGTTCCATTTCTGGTTTTGTCTGATAACTGGGCATTGAGGAGTCTGAGTTGGCTGTCCTCTGGCAATCAGTATTTGAAGCATTTCAGTGAGCTTAGTCATGTCTGACTTCAACTCATCGATTTCCATTCGGATCTCTGCATTGTATGTCTCTTGCTCTAACATCTTATGTCTATAGTTAGCCCTGGTCTGATATCTGTGTCGAGGAATCAGCTTGACGACTCAAAGGTACACTAGAAGACGAGAGAACCGAGAATGAGAAACCGGGGGGAAAATGCAATGCAAAAATGTGATGCTAATGCCATGTAATGGTTCCAAGAATTTCAACGGTCGATTGCAAATATTCCCTTTTAGGAAAGTTGGAAAGAAATTTTTTTTTTGACTCTAAAATGTAGGACCTTTTTGAATTTGCAAAGGACGTTGAATTCCTTGAAACTGGAAATGATATGATGCTTTATGGATGCAAAGCACAAATACGCACATAAAGGTCCTAGGTTAGAGGATAGCGAATGGAGTTAAGGTCTACCCTTCCCAAAAAGTAAGTACTATAGGTGAATTGTACCTGCAGAACAAGGTTCTAAAGCGGTGCCCAAAGTCACCAATCCATCTTTCGGATATTATCAACTTTCCGACTGACTCGGGGGTCGATAATATTATCAAGAGAACCTCATTTAAGTGTAGTATCGCGTAGCAACTATTGTAGGACTACTCCCACGTAGTTCCCACACTACATCCTATATAAGGCCAAGGTGGTGTTAAGGTTCTACGGTCCCCAGTATCACAGACTCCAATTGAAAATAGTAAAAGTTTTCACGACTGCACTCGATCAACCGAACCATTTTCGAAAGGGTCTCAACTGAGCGGTGATTCTCGAGTTGACTTGGTCGGGACTCACTCCCGGCAAGCCTGGTCGAATATCTCACCTTCCTATAATAAGGTCACTCAAGTCCGGGTTAGGACTTATCTCACAATAACAGGTATCCCCACAAGGTACAATGATATATAAAAATAATTAATAAAATATCATACAATAAACAAAATAGGGGTAACCCTTAAAAATTAGGAGGGTCCCCAGTGAAGTCGCCATTTTCTGTTGCGGTTAGAATATGATATCAAATTATTAATTAATTTGAATCGCATCTTTAGTTCACAACCGCTCTTTGATTTATCCGAAGGAAAAGGTCAAAAGAGGAAAACCTAATTTTGCATCGTAAAGACAATGCGGGGAAAGATCTAGGTAAGGGGTTAGTTAAACTCAGGGAAGGTACTAGCACCCTAAACTTCTGTAGTACTCTACAGGAACCTTTTGTTTATTGTATGCTTTTTTTATATTTTATTATTTGTTTTAATATATATTGAGCTAAGGGATAGAGTGACCTAAAGACCTAAGGGTTAGTCCTAAGTTTACTCGGAAAGATGTCGCATCTTGTGCCTACATATCCTGACGGGAATGGAATCAGAGTAATTGTAGTTCCCCTCGAAAGGGAGGTTAGAAACTTCTTGACTGTGGTCAAGGTTTCAATGGGAGTAAACGTATCTTAAGGACACGCTTACGTGGAGTCTTGAAACTCCTATTTCTACGTTGAATTTGTTAAATGAAATTAGGGTTAAATTAGGTTTGACTAAATGTTCCACGGCGGGAAACCCTAAAACAGAGTACGGCGACCCTTTGACCTAAAGCTAGGGTAAAGGGCATTTTCGTCCACGGTGGGACACCTAGGCTATTAGGGTTTTTGAAACGGTCAAAAATTAGGATTATTGACTCGGCGGTCAAACGGATAGACCTAATTCCTTCGGAGGGAATCCTAACGGTAAATCATGCAAACAGACAAAATATCGTACGGCAAAATTAAAGTGCGGAAAGTAAAGAAAATGGTAAAGAAAGCGTCGCGACGATCACTCGCGTAAATTACAAATTCCCAAAAAATGCAAAATAAAATAAACCGCGACCATGGCCTCGCGTAAATTACATCCATGGAACAAATTACAAATATGATAACAAAATAATTAATTAATAATAATCGGAGACCGACTAAAACCTAGCGGAAAACAAATAGAGAACGTTAGTGGAAAAAAAGTTAGGCGGAAATCAATGACAAATAATAAAGCAATTAATAATGAAAGAAAGAAAATGCAATTTGGAAATTTATTATTTTATTAATTTTGAAAAACTTTATTTTTAATTTCTGAAAAAAGAAATTTAATCTTAATTTTGAAACAATGGTTTTTAATAAAAATGTTTTAGTTTTGATTTTTTTTAAAAGGATTCAATTTAAATTTTTTTAAAAAAAGAAGTTTTAGTTTTAATAAAAAACAATTTTAATTTTTTTTATTATAAGAACAGAGTTTTAAAACAAGGTTTAACTAGCAAATATTTTTTAATTAAACTAACCATTTATTATGACATAATTACAATTTAAATAACATCATAATAATAATAATAATAATAATAATAATAATAAGAAAAATAAAAAAAGGGAAAATAAAAAATATAAAAAAATAAAAGGGGAAAAGTAGGCTTCACGCTGAAGCCTTTCAATCTTTAGGTTTTTAGAAACCCCATCTTCTTTTTCATCACGGTGGCGGCGTCGTTGCAGCTCCTTTGAGCTTTGCTCCATTCTTGCATGGCCGGAAACGATTTCTCTCCTTCTTCTTCGGTTTGTTCCACCTGAAAACAACAGAAAAACTTTTTTATTGACAAAAAGAACTGCTCACCTCGTTCGGGGTTCGAAGCGGTTCGCGGTGGTTTTGCATCATTTGGTGGATTTGCTGACGCTTTCCTCTTCTGATAAGTCGTGAGAACGGCCGCCGTTTTTTCCTTTTGTGTGCTCTCTCCCTTTTCTCAAATGCAACTCATGTTTATATAGGTAACAAATTAGGGTTAACTCTAATCTAATGCCCACTTTAAAGCCCAACTTAAAGAATTAGTCAAAACTAAAACAAATTAAAACAAACTTAAAACCCTATTTATTTACTAAACATTAAAAATATTATAAAAAGAATAAAATCTTTTCTAATATTTTTAATTTTATAATTTTTGGATTTTTTTATGAATAATATGAAAAAAAGTGAAAAAAAAATAATATTTTTTTTAAAAATAATTTAAATAAAATACGAAAATAATAATTAAATAATAAAAAACTATTTTTGTTAATTTTTTTTTATGAAAATATAAAAGTTAGAATAAAAATAAAAGAAACAAAACAAAAAGTGAAGAATGTGGGATTCGAACTCTCGACCTCTCACACTCACAACTCCTTACACACGGTATCTTGCCAATTGTGCCATTTTATTCATTCAAAATAAAGTGGCACTAGAAACTATGTAAAGGTAGGACAAATTTGGGGTGCAACACTGTGCGATCGAGACTTTCCCGTGGACGACTAATACCCTTTCTCTTGCCCTAGTGCCCTTGAGACCAGACAGTAGTTCTAGAACCCGTAGGTTCCCTTACCTTTAAACCAATGACATACTACGTCCATTCTACCGCAAACAGGTAATGCATAAGTTTCCAATGGTCGAGCAGCATACACCTAGCTGCTAGAATGCGTACGCTAGTATCGTCAATCCTTTCTCTCACCCCTGTGTGATCGAGAACACCCTGGTTACCCGTAGTTAGCCTGAACTACGTTTTGCTCTGATTTCTCATGCCAGATGAGAATACGTAGGCACAAGACGCGACGTTTTGGAGAGCAATCCCCCCGTAGTTTCCTGAACTACGTTGACTCTGACTTTCCCATTGCACGAGGGAATACGTAGGCATAAAGCGCAATGCTCTATCGAGTCAGTTCTTTTCGTTTAGCTTTAGAAGCCTTAGTTAGATTGTTTTTCACCCTTTAGACAAACAAACAAGTGTGGATCTCGTCGAGTACGACAGACGTGAGGGGTGCTCATACCTTCCCCTTGCGTAACCGATTGTCGAATCTAGACATGGTTGAGATGACCTTGTCTTTCCTTTTTTCTTTAAATTTTTCCGATCGTTTCCTTTCCCTCTCTTTGGGATAAATAACGAAAGTGGCGACTCTTCTGTTTTTTCCGCCGGTGGTTTTTCGCAGTAGCGACAGCTGACGACTCTGCTGAAGACGTCAACGGTTCCCTATGCGAGTCAATCCTAGCGCTTGTTTGCTTGTCTTTGGGTGTTTATAGTGTGTGTTGTATTTTGTATTTTGATGTATTTACATTTTCCGCACTATATTATTATTTGTTGCTGTTGTGCTGTTGGGTGGTTGTTCCTTTGAGAGATAAGCCAAAACCCAGGCTTGAGTACATACATAACGTTAGAGTGGAGACTAGTGGGGGCCTGTTTGCTTAGCAGATATAGTTCCCCATGAAATTCACACTCGGACGAGATTCTCTTTGATGATTTTCCTTCAGATCCTTAAGATCGATTGGGATTTTGGATTTGAGAATTGTCGACTCTGGGAATCGATCATTTGTGAATCAGCTAAGTGAGGCCTCTTCAAGGAATGATGATGCCAAACCGTAAATGGTGAACGTATCATCATTTCTCGAAAGTTTGTGACGCTGATGAACGCATAGGATGTCGTACCTTGTCAGTTTAGGTTCATACCTGTGAGTGGGAGGGTTTTTGCAGGAAACTTGACTTCCAGCCAACCCGGTATTTTGGTTATCTCTTCATAGAAAACTTTTCCAGTCAGCAGCGCAGTAGTATTTAGAGCTTTGTGGGGGTTGTGATCCCGTGTTTGTTACATCTTGAATTGTATTTCATGTGCATCTCATGTTTGCATGTCCATCCTCAGCTGGAACAGAGAGCTTACCCGTCTTTTGTCCAACCCGCAGTTGATTTCTCGACATTCGCTTGGACTTGAGTTAACTTCTGGAAGGATCATGGACTCAGCAGAGCAGAATCAGGTTGTTACGAGGGCCGAGTTTGAATTGTTGAAGAATTAGTTGGGTCAACCCATGGAAGCCATAACCGCTATGAGTAGAGGAGAGGATAATGTTCAGAGAACCCCGGTGAACAATGCTGCTCAAGCCCAGAATGTGCAGATTCCTATCAGAGATAAAGATTCATCTTCTCTCCATGACATTGATTATCAGAACTTTACTTTCCCTGTGCTAGATCCCCAGAGGGTTGTTCCAAAGGTTAATGCTAAGGACCCACAGACTGTTGAGTTTATGGAAAAATGTCTCCTGTTGGAGGAAAAGCTTGACGCACTGATGAGTCAGAACACTCTTAACCTGAATGCTACGAGCATGTGCTTGGTGCCAGGTCTTGCGATGCCTCCGAAATTCAAAATGCCAAATTTTGAGAAGTACAAAGGGGATAGTTGTCCGAAACTACATTTGGTGATGTTCTGCAGAAAAATGACTTCGTATGTCCATACTGATGAGCTTATGATTCACTGTTTCCAGGACAGTCTGAGTGGAGAATTGTTGAATTGCTATATGCAGTTGGAAAGCAGTTGCATCAGATCCTGGTCAAATCTGGCCAATACCTTCGTGAAACAGTACCACTACAACCTTAACATGGCTCCTAGCCGCACGCAGTTGCAAGAATTATCTCAGGCGGACAATGAATCCTTTAGAGGATAAGTGCAAAGATGGAGAGAATTCGCTGCTCGTGTTCAACCCCCACTTCAGGACAGAGAATTGGTTGACATATTCCTGGGTACCTTGAAAGGCCATTACTTTGACAAGCTGATCAGTGGTAGAGCGTCGAACTTTGCTGACTTAGTGATAACAGGTGAACATGTTGAGAGCGGAATCAAGAGTGGAAAAATTTGAGACATCTCAGATACCTCAGTTTATGAAGGTGAATCAGTTTTCAGTTCACCAGAAGAATGGGAGAAAGGAAGTGATGTTATCCCGGAATCCCCCGTACCTTAGATTCAGTGTTCAGATACTTCGAGTGTTCAGAGCCAGCAACCTGTTGGGTCTGTATGTCAGATATTTGTTCCCCTCCAGAGTCAGCAGTTATACCATCGTCAACCGCGTCAGCACGCTAGATGAAGACCGAGGAAGCCACAAAGGCATTTTACTCAACTACCGGTATCGTACAGTCAGTTATTGTCGGATTTGATCAAAGATAGGTCGGTAGTTCTGAAGAAGATTAATTCAGAAATTCCTCCATATCCTTCAGGTTTTGATGTCAACGCCCGTTGTGAGTACCATGCTGGGGCACAGGGGCATTCAACTGAAGACTATAAGGTTCTTAGAAGTCAGGTTCAGACTCTGCTGGATTCCAATAGGATCTCAATCACGCCTCAGGGTGTTCAGATTAACGACTTTCCTTCATCCAGCCAAGTGGGTGTATCAGTTCATGTTATGGGAGAGTTCACTGAGAGCAGATGTTCAGAAGAGTATCAGGATGACTTCAACGAGCAATTTTGAAGATGGCTGGCTCAACAGCAAGTCAAGTTCGAAAGGCTCGGTTCCCAGAAGCTGGCAATCTTTGTTTTATCATGTCATTTTTTTGCATTTGTAGTTTCTTTTCTGTTAAAGCGCAAATTGCATTTGTAAAACTTGTATTGTTTTCAATTGATATTGATAATGAAATGAATATGCATGTTTTGATTTAATCCATTCGGGTTCACTCAATGTTTGAACTAATGTCAAATGCTTGTTTAAGCGGAATCCGGGGAGGATGACGAAATCGAAAGACGCGCAAGCTTCCGACCGTATGCTTTTGAACAAAAAACTTGTTGATGATGTACATGCACTGTTTCAATCTACAAACACCGGAGATATAAGGAAGATAATCCCTTGTTAACCCCTTTGAGCCTTGTAGTAGGAGTTTATTTCTGAAAACGAAAAAACCCTCAATCATAACCCGGGGCAAGGTAGGTGTTAGATAATTTGATCAAGCGTTCAAATTACCACAGGAGTGTTCCCGTTCGAGGATAAATCACACTTATATAGGTCATACCTAAAAAAACACAATGGTTAAACCTGGTCGATCAAGAGTTAAACAGTCACAATCTCTTTTCAAACAAGTCAGACAAGCCGGTGTCACATGATTTGTTCAAAAAAAAAGGGAAAGAAAAAAAAAAGAGAAAAAAGAAAAAGCCCGCTAAGTCGAATCTTGAGAACAAGCGACTTAGGCAAAAATTAGGGCACCCCGCTGGACTTCAAAAGCAAAGAAACTCAAAAGAGTTAGTCCAGGCAAAAGTTAGGGGAAAATGAAAAAACGAAAAATGAAAAGGATTACAAAAGAGAAAATCCTCAAGCGAGAACGAAATCGTGTGGCTACCGGTGCCCAAACAAAGACGAAAAGCGAGTGACTGTCACTCCGAAAACTTGTGGTTTCCTGAACCGTCACTCCTGTCATACAACCTTTGAGAGATGAGCGCTTGTATCAAATTAGTTGAATGTAGGATTGGAGAACATCAAAGAGAACGGGTGGGTTAAAATACACTTTGAGCCTTTATCCTTTCTTTCTTAAACCGTGAACCTGACCACGTTACAACCTGAGAAAATCCTAATTGAAGCAGGTTTATTTCGAAAGCATAGTTCGGTAGAGATCGCATCGAAATTGACTTCCAGTAAAGGATTCATCTTACAGCGTTGTATTAATTTTGACATTTTAATGAATGATTCATACCCTTTATGTCACAAAATTTTTCCAGTGAACAGATTGGATTTCAAAAACGGTCATATGCATTGCATTTAATATGTCTTTTATGCAGAACAACTTATTTTACTAGCGAGTAAGCGCTTGACAGCAGGAAAGTTTCCATAATGGAAAGTCTGACCAGAATAGAATGCAGGATGCCTGAATTCCGGTAAACCGGGGCAAGCTATGTCAAACGATCACATAATGGGAGTCAACCATCCAAAAGTTAGTTAATCTGAAGCAGTCAGGTCGAGATTTCGTGAATCTCTCGAGGACAACCAGGGTATTTCCCCACAGATTAGCCAATCAGGGGCAAAGTCGTTGCAAGACAGGGGCAGGCCACCCTAAGAGCGCAGAAGTTATTTCTTGCCCATGGGGAAATTAACCTGAAGCATTCTTTAGAAGTTCAAGATGTTGAGGCAGTTCATATCAAGTCGTTGGGATATGAAATTTCAGAGTTTTCCTTTCGAGGAACCTCCCCACAGAGATCCCACAGGCTGGGGCAAAATATGGAAGTGAAGGAATCTTTCCTCTCTGCACCATCAGAGCTACTCAGGCAGGTTTGATCAACTTGCAAGTTCAAGACAAATGTCGAGAAGTCATGTTACTATCCCTTGACCCTTCAACCCAAAACCTTTGAATCTAGATAGGATATTTTCCAGCGTCAGTCATAACTGACCCATCACGGATAATCTATAGCTCAAGGCCTGTTGGTGATTGTCAGGAAGCCCAATCCGTGTTGACGCATCATTCCAGAATCCAATTGCCATTGGTACGCAGGAAAACTTCGTCTGTTTTTCCCCAGCAAAGCCCAATCATCATTGGCACGTGTAAGATGTCCCCAGGAAAGTCCAATCGTACTTGGCACATTTGGCCATTCCTCAGCAGAGTCGGTTTCACCTGTCCAGCATTTATTTTGCTAGAATAATTTTGTGATATCCGGTTATCCCCAGCGGAGTTGGCTTCACCTTTCCAGTATTTATTTTGCTGGAATGGTCATTCTATGTACAACTTTTCTCCGGCAGCCCGAGCCTGCATTTGCATCTTTGCATATATCATCATATTTGCATCATATTTGCATTTCATCCTCAAATGCGTAGCATTTCCATTTCGTATGGAGCATTACGCCATAGAAAAATTCAAACATACGCATATGCATACGAAGCATAAGCCAGTTTCCTATCAGCCTTCTGTGGCAACGTGAATCACCCTGCGATCGATACAGGGGCATTTATCCAGCAGCTTTATTCAGACAGTACATCAACTTGCTTGCTCTCGGGTTTCAGATTATACGTCGGTTGTGTTTTGTCCATCATCCCTCTGATGATGACATCCCCAAGCAGAATTCCTTTGTCCATCAGTCCTCTGATGTCGACTGATTTTCTTTCCGTTAATTCCTATTAATGATGTGTATCTCCGAGCAGATTCTCTTTCCGTTAATCTCTATTAATGATGTGTATCTTTGAGAAGATTCTCTTTCCGTTAATCTCTATTAACGATGTGTCTCCCCAGCAAGTCTTCTTACCGTCTATCCTTAGACGACGTGAGTTGTGAATACGATCTTCTGTGTTTGTTCAGCATTCAATGATTTGGATTTTGGATATGGGTTCCTCTCCGTCTATCCTTGGACGATGCGAGATTTCAAGACGAACTTCAGATATGGTTTACTCTCCGTTTATCCTTAGATGATGTGAGTGTCGGATATGGTTTTCTTTCAGTTTATTGGATGAGATGTTGTTCTAAGAAGGTTTTCGTGCCGTCAATTCCTATTGATGTCGTGGCTCTCTAAAGAATGTTTGATTTCCTTGTTGTTGATTCCTATTGACAGTATGGCTCTTTGAAGGTGGTTCTCTTACTGTCAATTCCTATTGACGATGTGACCCTTTGAATATATTTCCTTTCCATCAACTCTTATGGACGAAAGAATTCAGAAGTTTGCTGAATGGTTGAGAAGTTCATTGACGTAATCATTGATTTGATATTTCTTTCCGACGATTCCTATTGACGATGTGGTTCTTCGGACAAGTTCTTCTTTTCGTCTACTTTTAGACGATGTGAGTATCGGATGTCTACCCTCAGCTGATGTGAGCATGGTGGCTTTCTTTATGTCTATCCTTAGACGATGTGAACGTATGGTGTCTTCCCATCTATCCTTGGACGATGTGAGTATGGTTTTCTTGCTGTCTATCCTTAGACAATGTGGAAGGATCAAGTGCATGTTGATCCAGCTTTCAGCGGTGACTTCCGTCTACTTTTAGATGACGTGAGTATTGTTTCTCTTTCTGACGAAGTGAAAGGATCAAGTGCATGTTGATCCGGCCCTATGCAGCATGAAGGATCAAGTGCATGTTGGTCCAGCCTGTGGGTTCGATGTCTGTGGTGTTACACGGATGACTGACGGTGAGGTCAGGTGTTATGTATCAATTGAGCAGTCAGCTTGTTGCCGTTGCAACTGTATTCAGTTTCTGGATATTTTTCCCCAATCAGAGTTGCAGTTTATTTCTGTAGTTGGCAAATTTTCAGGTTCTTTGGTATTCAACCGTCTTCTACCTTTGAATTTTTGAAAGTCATTCGCTTCTCAACCCTTCAAGTCCAAGCCGTTTGAATAGGGGCAGCTGTTGCACCCCAAAATTTGACCAACCAATTCTTATATTTGGCTTATGTTTCGACTCATCTTGCATTTTTGCATCCGCATATCGCATTCTATGCATTTCGTTAGCCAGTCTGATTCTATCGGGATTACAACCCTCTTCTCACGTTTCAAGCAATTTAGACCAGTTCGGATAAGCAGGTTTATTTTGGGATATTTCGCCGATTTAATTTTGCTAGAATTTATTTCCTATTTCCTAGAAATTAGACTGTTAATAGTTTAGGTTTAATCTCCTATTTTTTAGAGTCTGTCAGAATTTTCTAGAATTTTTAATAGCTTAAATAGATTTTAGGTTAATTGGTTTTAGAATATTGTTAGGTTCTTAAGAATAGATTTTAGAGTCATTTTCTATTATTAGATTTTAATAGAGATCTTAAATAGTTTTTTGAATAGAATCTTTTTAAATTTTTAAATAGCATTGTAGATTTTATTTCTATTAAATGGATTTTTTAATAGATTTTTAATACAATTTTATTTCTGTTAAATAGATTTTTTTTAATAGATTTTGATTCTTTTTAGATTTTAATATAGATTTTAGTTAATCTAGGTAATTAGGATTAATGAATTAGAATATCATTAGTTTAGTTTAGTTAATAATCAGTTTAATTAATTCTTTTTCATCAACTTTATTAACCTTCGTTTAGCATTAATTGTCAATTTTAATCATCATTTTAATCCATTAATTGTTCATTAATTGAGTCAGATTTTGGAGTCCAATGAGTCAAATTTGTGGGTCAGGTGTTTGTTTTGGGGGCCCAGTTCTACGCCACTTGTCATCCTATAAGAACTCCACAGTTCTCTCTCTCCTCTCTGGTTGACACCTCACCCCACTCATTCCCTCTCTCCCTGCATGCTTGCCACGTAGCTCCTTGAGGTGTCACTCCCTCACGATCCGCATGCAAACTCGCCGGAGTACACGCCGGCGAAATCTGTAACATCCCACTTTACCCCGTACGCGTAATATAATAAATATAAAAAAAATAATTCATAAAATTCATCAGAGTTCTCCAACACAGTGGGATATCACACTAAGTCACTTCATTTCATTAAAATAATCAATATTATTTAGTTTTCAAGTAAGCAGCGGAATACAAATCAATTCTCTAATATAATTCTCCTCGACACGAGGTCATACAACATAAGTCCAATAAATGAAGATACGTAACAATAAACAAATAAAGTAGTCAAATAACAATGAAATCCCGTCATCCCATGTTACGTATCAGAGCGACTCCTAAGACTCGATCAAATAGCAACACACTCCAAGCACTACTTAGGTACCTGGTCACCTGTACTCCCAAGAGAGCACAGACACAACAACAAAAAGGGGTGAGAACTACATTCAATAAATAAACGGTGAAATACACATGCTAAGGAGTAGTTACACACCACACATAAAATAAGCACAAATAATGCACATACACGTGCCACCTCAATCACTTGGCATTCATAGCCCACACTCAATTACAATAATGTAATGTGACTCACTGACTCGACACAATGCATGTGGTACCAACACAATCTCAAACGGTTCACACTAGAACCCGATTCCCGTCGGAATCCGGATAAGTCGTATATACGTTCCTCTGAACTACAACTTATCTCAACAACGACTTCCGCATTGAAGTCCGGATGAAACTAGGCACCCATCATGGATTCCCACCTAGCCATCTCCATAAGACACATGATATGAAATGCATGTCAACGCAATTATGCAATGTAATACATCATACATAATTCACGATCAATCTTGATCCACGTGAGCCATCCGCTCACCGTAATTCTCTCGGGAATTACCACAATCGCACAAGATTGTCCACATTCGACCATCTTGGCCCACATCTATCAAAACACCAAGACATCATTGAACCAGAACATGATTCGTTACTAAAACATATACACAATTGACTTCTCAAACATAATTAGATATAAAAATATTGGGAAAACAATTCCATTATCTATCCTATGTTATAGCTCTGTTCATTAGCTTTCCAACACTTTGAACGGGGATCAAAACGGACTTACGGATCAAAAGTTACGTCCAAAACAATTTCGACTGAAAACATGAACAGTCGTGACGGACAGAAAGACGCTGTTACGCTCCGGAACTGATTTTCGCTCAATTATTCTTGCGAATTACTTACTCAAAGCACCCAAAACATCACTAAAACATTCCTAAGGTTATACGGCAATAACTGCACAACTTCTATGGTTTATTAGGCACATATGGCAACATTTGCAACACATAAACACTATTTCCTGCAATTACTCTGAGTACTTCAGAGTTACCCACATTTGAATATTCATATTCCTATAGGGACAACATATTACAATTTTTCCTTCATTACAGCCTACGATATTAAAATTACTCACTATCTAATATTTAACCCTTTAGGGTCAGACATATAACAATGTCAAGGTTCTGGCCACGAAAGTCCAATTTCCCATAAGTTTTTCCTATATTAATATTCAACGATACATATCATTTGGCCATTTGGTCATAACCTCAGATTCTTACGGTTATCTTCTTATTTCCCACAATTAACCCAAATCTCTAAACCTTAGGGAAACCTTAGAGCATCGTACTAATAATGATATAACACATTCATTTCTACATATTTGCCCAAATCCCTAAAAGTTCAGATTTTCATATCTACTACTCACTAGTATTCTATGACAGCATCGAGGATTTCCCACACGAATTCCGTATTAATTCTGGTTTCAGATACACAAAACATCATACAAACAGTATTCAACAATAACAGAAAATTCGAGAACAAATCAAGTTACGAAAATTGGATTCAAGGATCCTCAAGAACACATAATTCCTATGAGAGAAAGGACCTCTCACTACCCTCTCATGTTAATTCACCCATATTGAAATCCATTCTCCCCCTTACCTCGATTAATTGCTCAATCGTTGAAGAATCTTGAAGGATTGACAGCCCTAGCCTCCTTCTCTTCCTCCTTGTTCTTCTTCTCACTTTTTCTCCCAAAACCTCTCTCTGGCAGTTTATCGTGTTCTAATTCTCTTTCCCCAAAAAAACTTCTCTATTTCCTTTAATCCCTTATTTCTTATTTTATTATTTAAATCCTATAATAATAATAATAATAATAATAATAATAATAATAATAATAATAATAATAATATTATTCTCTCACTAATAATAATATTCATACTAATAGTAATAATATGAATAATAATAATAATATTCCACCAAATAATATTATTAATACGAATAATAATAATAATAATAATAATAATAATAATAATGATAATCTCATTAACATTCTTATTAATAATAATTGGAATAATATTAATCACTATAATACTCTCGATATCATAATTAACTTACTCCTTTATCTAGGTCCACAGTACCCCAACTAAGGTCACCTTTCTCCCTTACTCCTAACCTCATACCCTTAATTAAGGACACCACACAACTACACCTCACAGAAAATACTAAAGCGACTGAATAATTTAAATGGGGTGTTACAACTCTCCCCCACTTAAAATATTTTCGTCTTCGAAAATGTACCTGATGAGAACGGTTCCGGATACGACTCTCGCATCTTACTCTCAAGCCAATTCATTCCTAGAATAACATCCAACTTGCTGAGTAGTAAACAATTCAAGTCCACTCCAAAATCCTTACCAAAGATCAACATTGGACAATTCAAACACACTAGAGATGTAGTGACTGACCCAATAGATGGAGTATCAATCACCATCCCTCTAACCAAAGTAGACGGCTTATTACTCTGAAACTTTCCCAAATTACGGAACTCTCTGTCGTCAGCACTTCGGTTGACGTTCTGACCAATGTCTGCCACTGCCTGCGCAACAGCTTGTAACGCAGCAGCCATCGCAACATCATTCCTACCAGCCGTACTTCTTAACAACCACGGAAACACAGGTTAGAAACACACACACATGACTATAAACATTCTATAGTCATACTCTACTACAACACTGGCCGGACGGACCGACCTGCTCTGATACCATTTGTAACACCCCACTTTACCCCATACGCGTAATATAATAAATATAAAAAAAATAATTCATAAAATTCATCAGAGTTCTCCAACACAGTGGGATATCACACTAAGTCACTTCATTTCATTAAAATAATCAATATTATTTAGTTTTCAAGTAAGCAGCGGAATACAAATCAATTTTCCAATATAATTCTCCTCGACACGAGGTCATACAACATAAGTCTAATAAATGAAGATACGTAACAATAAACAAATAAAGTAGTCAAATAACAACGAAATCCCGTCATCCCATGTTACGTATCAGAGCGACTCCTAAGACTCGATCAAATAGCAACACACTTCAAGCACTACTCAGGTACCTGGTCACCTGTACTCCCAAGAGAGCACAAACACAACAACAAAAGGGGTGAGAACTACATTCAATAAATAAACGGTGAAATACACATACTAAGGAGTAGTTACACGCCACACATAAAATAAGCACAAATAACACACACACGTGCCACCTCAATCACTTGACATTCATAGCCCACATTCAATTACAATAATGCAATGTGACTCACTGACTCGACACAATGCATGTGGTACCAACATAATCTCATACAATTCACACTAGAACCCGATTCCTGTCGGAATTCGGATAAGTCGTATATACGTTCCTCTGAACTACAACTTATCTCCACAACGACTTCCACATTGAAGTCCGGATGAAACTAGGCACCCATCATGGATTCCCACCTAGCCATCTCCACAAGACACATGATATGAAATGCATGTCAACACAATTATGAAATGTAATACATCATGCATAATTCACGATAAATCTTGATCCAGTGAGCCATCCGCTCACCGTAATCCTCTCGGGAATTACCACAATCGCACAAGATTGTCCACATTCGACCATCTTGGCCCACATCTATCAAAACACCAAGACATCATTGAACCAGAACATGATTCGTTACTAAAACATATACACAATTGACTTCTCAAACATAATTAGATATAAAAATATTGGGAAAACAATTCCATTATCTATTCTATGTTATATCTCTGTTCATTAGCTTTCCAACGCTTCGAACAGGGATCAAAACGGACTTACGGATCAAAAGTTACGTCCAAAACAATTTCGACCGAAAACATGAACAGTCGTGACGGACAGAAAGACGCTGTTACGCTCCGGAACTGATTTTCGCTCAATTATTCTTGCGAATTACTTACTCAAAGCACCCAAAACATCATTAAACATTCCTAAGGTTATACGGCAATAACTGCACAACTTCTATGGTTTATTAGACTCATCTGGCAACATTTGCAACACATAAACACTATTTCCTGCAATTACTATGAGTACTTCAGAGTTACCCACATTTGAATACTCCTATTCCTATAGGGACAACATATTACAATTTTTCCTTCATTACAGCCTACGATATTAAAATTACTCACTATCTAATATTTAACCCTTCAGGGTCAGACATATAACAATGTTAAGGTTCTGGCCACGAAAGTCCAATTTCCCATAAGTTTTTCCTATATTAATATTCAACGATACATATCATTTGGCCATTTGGTCATAACCTCAGATTCTTACGGTTACCTCCCTATTTCCCACAATTAACGCAAATCTCTAAACCTTAGGGAAACCTTAGAGCATCGTACTAATAATGATATAACACATTCATTTATACATATTTGCCCAAATCCCTAAAAGTTCAGATTTCCAGATCTACTACTCACTAGTATTCTATGACAGCATCGAGGATTTCCCACACGAATTCCGTATTAATTCTGGTTTCGGATACACAAAACATCATACAAATAGTATTCAACAATAACAGAAAATTCGAGAACAAATCAAGTTACAAAAATTGGATTCAAGGATCCTCAAGAACACATAATTCCTATGAGAGAAAGGACCTCTCACTACCCTCTCATGTTAATTCACCCATATTGGAATCCATTCTCCCCCCTTACCTCGATTAATTGCTCAATCGTTGAAGAATCTTGAAGGATTGACAGCTCTAGCCTCCTTCTCTTCCTCCTTGTTCTTCTTCTCACTTTTTTCTCCCAAAACCTCTGGCAGTTTATCGTGTTCTAATTCTCTTTCCCAAAAAAACTTCTCTATTTCCTTTAATCCCTTATTTCTTATTTTATTATTTAAATCCTATAATAATAATAATAATAATAATAATAATAATAATAATAATAATAATAATATTATTCTCTCACTAATAATAATATTCATACTAATAGTAATAATATGAATAATAATAATATTCCACCAAATAATATTATTAATACGAATAATAATAATAATAATTATAATAATAATAATAATAATAATAATAATAATAATAATAATAATAATAATAATCTCATTAACATTCTTATTAATAATAATTGGAATAATATTAATCACTATAATGCTCTCGATATCATAATTAACTTACTCCTTTATCTAGGTCCACAGTACCCCAACTAAGGTCACCTCTCTCCCTTACTCCTAACCTCATACCCTTAATTAAGGACACCACACAACTACACCTCACAAAAAAATACCAAAGCGACTGAATAATTTAAATGGGGTGTTACAAAATCAAACCCGGCCAAGCATGCCGTAACCACATCGGAAAACTCAATTACCCGCCGGAAAAATCATCTTCTCTGCCATGTTCATACGATTTTCCAGTTTTCCTTCGAATATTCATCATCTGCTCATCCAAGACTCATGAACATTCATCAATGTTCATCAGATCAACACTTAAACCTCCAAAGCTTCTTCGAACGTTCATCATCTTCATCACCTTCCGTTCATGACCGTTTTCTTCGAGAATGTTCATCAGCTTCTCCAGATTCATCAGAAACTTCCAAGAACCTTCATCCATTTCCCAGATTTTCCATCAAGATTCATTCGAATCTTCATCTACATCATCCAAGCGATCTTCCTCAACAGCATACCAGATCCATATATTTCAACAACACTCAATAAGTTTCCGGTAATATCCTCTCCGTTTTTAGTTATCTCCAAGAATATCATCTTCTGCATCAAGATCCTTCGAAGATCTTCAAACAAACCTTCCATTGCTCATCAATGTTTTCCAGAATTCTCACCAACTTGCACCGTTCTTCATCTTCATTAACATTCATCAAGATCCTCCGAAGATCTTCAAACAACCTTCTGGTTTCATTCTTCCAGATATCTACTACCTTTAAGAAATTCCCAGCAACACTCAAGGTCCTTCAAATTCCCCAGTCTTTTTCCAGATCTCCAACAAATTTCAAGATCTCTAACAAACGTCAAGATCTTCAATAGAATCGACATGCAAACAACGATCCACTTCACGATCTCCAGTAGCGTTCATACACTTTCAGATCTTCCGTTAATTCCTTCAAGGTCCAACAACCTTCCGAATACGTTTAACCTTCACACATTCATTGAACCCTTACCGGAGAGTTTGCTTGCCGTGAAGTCTTCTTCAGATCTTCAACATTCACAACAGAGCTTTGCGAACCTTCATGGATCTTTACCAAAACAACGACGCGAACACAATCTAGAGAGGGAAGTTTGAGATCGGAGAGAGGTTGGAGAAGTGGATAGAGTTGTCGCTGAGGGTGATGGGGGCGATGGATTTTGAGCGAAGAAGGTGTTGATCGGAGAAAATGGCGTCGGGAAGCAGAGAGGTTGAATGGAGGCGGCAAGGTTGAAGAAGAATGGGCTTAGGGTTTCATTTTCTGCCCAAATGAGGAAGACGAAGAAGTTTTGGCTGGGTCAGCGGGCTTTGGCCCAATCGTTTGCGTTTTCTGATCTCACCTCCCGTTCCCATTACGACACTCCCTCCGTGGGATTTCGTTTGGGCTTCGCAAGTCCTAAGCCCAACTGAATCAATTGCCATATTTCTGCTGTACCCCCACTGTATTTTTTTTCTATTTGTAAATGCTTTTAATTTTTTTCTTTTAGGATATATGCATATTTTAAATAGAGTTATATATATATATTTTCTATTTTCCTTGTAATTTCTTTAGGAGTTTTTAATATTCTCTATTAGGAGTTTTATTTTCAATTGTTAGAAGTTTATTTCAATTTCCATTTGTCATTGGATTTTTTCTCACCACTTTTGTTTTGTAGGTCGATGACGAGGCTTCCGTAATGCGTTATTAATCGACTTGTTGATGGATAATGTAGGATCTGAGACCACTTTTTATCTCCTCATTTTCTTTTCCATCTGATTGTATTTTGGCTTTCTTCTGTTTGGTCCGTGTGACATGATTCAATTGGAGAATGATTCTCAATATCATTTCTCTATCTTGTCTTTGACACAGATATCAATACGTTACCTCTTTGAGTTTGACTTCTCTTATAAGTCGAACCATGACAGTTTAGCGTTACATTGGTTATGATTCGAAACGTCATCATCAAGGATCGAAAGAGGATAAGATTGGAATGGAGCTTGCGCACAATGTCAAGGGCCAGCGGAACCGCTCCGTTCGATAACATCTTTCTTATTCAAGTCTTTTAATCAACTGCCGAGCGTTGTGAGTTCTAAGCGATAGATACGTGGGAAATGGTGATTGGGGGGCTACCTCTCAATTGCTTAGAATGTTTAATATACGTCCTTAGGACGATATGCGACGCATTCGCTCCTTTGCCTTAGGTTCTTGCGTGTGTGTCACACGTTCCTTCCCGTTTGGGCGTGTTAGGCCTGCTTCCTCTTTGTTCTCGCCCCCGTGCGATCGAAACCCTATTCTCTCGCTTCTTGGCGATTGAGATCCTTCTCTTGCCCCTGTGCAATTGAGACTTGTTTTCCGCATGCGCCGAACTACGTTTGCTCTGATCTCTCATGCCTGTTGAGAGTACGTAGGCATAGGATTGCGATAATCCTAGCGAGCTCACTTTTTCCCCTTTCCTGTAGTTAGATGAACTATAGCTGCTCTGATTTGTCGTACCAGACGAGAATATGTAGGCATATGATGCGATATCCTAGCGAGCACACTAACAACTAACTTCTCTTTTCTCTCGCTGCCGTGCGATCGAGACTTTCCCGCGGACGACTAATACTCTTTCTCTTGCCCTAGTGCACTTGAGACCAGACTGTAGTTCTAGAACCCGTAGGTTCCCTTACCTTTAAACTAATGACATACTACGTCCATTCTACCGCAAACAGATAACGCATAAATCTCCAATGGTCGAGCAGCATACACCTAACTGCTAGAATGCGTACGCTAGTATCGTCAATTCTTTCTCTCGCCCTTGTGTGATCGAGAACACCCTGGTTACCCGTAGTTAGCCTGAACTACGTTTTGCTCTGATTTCTCATGCCAGATGAGAATATGTAGGCACAAGACGCGACGTCTTGGCGAGCAATCCCCCCGTAGTTTCCCGAACTACGTTGACTCTGACTTTCCCATTGCACGAGGGAATACGCAGGCATAGAGCGCAATGCTCTATCGAGTCAGTTCTTTCCGTTTAGCTTTAGAAGCCGTAGTTAGATTATTTTTCACCCTTTAGACAAACAAACAAGCGTGGATCCCGTCGAGTACGACGGACGTGAGGGGTGCTCATACCTTCCCCTTGCGTAACCGACTTCTGAATCCAGACATGGTTGCGATGACATTGTCTTTCCTTTTTTCTTTAGGTTTTTCTGATCGTTTTCTTTCCCTCTCTTTGGGATAAATAACGAAAGTGGCGACTCTTCTGTTTTTTCCGCCGGTTGTTTTTCGCAGTAGCCCATAACAGAAAATTGAGGTATTTGAGTGGCTTTAAGATTAAGATGATATGCGATGCGAGGTTGCATGATGTTATGTGTGTTGTCAGTATCAAGTAGCACTATAACTGATAAACCACCAATGAGTCCCTTGAATTTGAGAGTTTGAGGGAAAAATTAACCTATCAATGCTTGAGGGGATAATTGAAAATAAGTATCCTCATAAGTTGTTTGAAGTTCTGGTTCAATGTTAGTCTCAAAAGAAGGTTGTGATTCCATAGATTCATCTTAGGCCAAAAGTAGTAAAAATCTACTAGAGGAGCATTTAATTGTCGTTGTGGTTGTGGTGCAGCAATTGGTTTAATTGTCGTAGGAATAGTAGGGGTATGAGAAAAAATTGTAGAGTGTCTAGTGGGGGTGTTAGTAGGGGTAACAACATAAAAAATATGTGTTGTACTCATAGGTGTAGAGTTTGAGTTTTGAGGTATACTTTATGAGTTAGCTGCTGTATGAACAATTGTAGAATGTTGTTGCTCCTTTTGTGCAACCAACTTGGTTAGAATAGACATGATTGATTTGTATCGTGAGTCTGCCACCTGTTTTTCATTGTCCATCCTTGTGTAGATATGTTCAACATGTTGCTGCAGATCTGCAATAACTTTATCAAACCTTTCATCTGTTGTTGGGTTTGAGTCATTGCATTATCAAAGTGTATGTGAGCTGTTTGAACAACAACTTCTTCTATAATTTCTCTAAAAGAAGGGTTGAGGGTTTGGGAGGAGCCATAAGTGAAAGATGAAAACACCAATGTTAAGCTTAGCTGAATTAAAATTAAAATCAAAGTTGCATAAAAAAAATAACACAAAATAAAAATTCACATCTTTCGTTATCTTTCAACTTGCAAGAAATTACAATTTAAATAATTAGAATTAAGACTACCAAATGGACCATGGGCAACCTAAAGAAAAAATAAGAATTAAATAACTAAAAATTAATAATAATTGAGCACCCTTTTTAATAATAAAAATCTTTAAGAAATTTTTTCTTTCCTCTAATAAGCCTCTTAAACTACTTATTAGTGCTAAGCAGCACCGCTCCCTCTCCTGTGAAAGAATTCACGGGAGACAAACCAAACCCGAGAGAAAACAGTATTAATGGATATCAACATCAAAATAAGTGGAGAAATAAAGAAGGTGAATGGAAAGGAACTTAGTTACAATGAATTTGTTGAAAGATATATGGAGAAGAACAAGCCAGTGGTGCTAACTGGATTAATGGAGAATTATTGGAAGGCCTGCACTGATTGGGTTACCCCTAATGGAAAACCTAATCTCCAATTTTTCTCCACTCATTTTGGTGCCTCCAAAGTTCAGGTATAAAAAATTTGATTATTGGTGATTGTAATTTGTAGGTGTATTCAATCTTTTAAGCTTGTGAGATTCCTTTAAATCGTTTGAAAATTTGAAATGTGGATACTATTGGCTGATTGAAATTTTGGTAATGGAAAGGTTGCAGACTGTGATGCTAGAAATTTTACTGATCAAAAAAGGGAGGAGATGTTGGTCTCTGATTTCGTTGGACTTTGCTCTGAAGTTGAGGGCTCTGCAGTTCAATGCAGTAATCAAAATGGTGTAAGTAATGGTGAATCTGCGTCTGTACCATATTTGAAGGATTGGCATTTCGTGAAGGTATCATTTTTGGCTTTTCAGCACTTTATCATTGATTGTTGTAGATTTGTAGAGCCTATTATATGTTTTCTAAGTTTAGGGATCAGTTATTTGCGAGATTTTGTATCAAACTCAATTTTAAAGGGGGTGCCAAAATTACTACCAGAAATGAGATTTTATATTGCCTCCTTTTCAAAGATGTCATCATTCATATCGTCAAAGCATGATGATGCACGAACCTGAGACGCAGAAGTGATAGTAATGCTTTTTGGATTACAAAATCAATTTATCGTTCCATTCACTTTTGGCTCTTGACCAGGGGGGCTATTGTGCAAATGAATTTGTGTTGAAAGTGTTGATTTGCTTGAGTTTCAATTATGTATAGAATTTTCGGGCGTTTGTTTTTCTATCTGTTACTAAGCAAGCTCCCCATATAATCAATTTGTGAGCTTGTGGAATCTTTAGATAACCACACACCATTCCCAAGAGCTAATGGAAATTCATAATTTGCTTTGAAGTTTGTCCCTTTCAATCTAGATAATCCTCTTGTTGCATTAGAGTTATCATATGTTATATTATTATTTATACATACTACAGACGATGATTTACTAAGTAATT
This sequence comes from Lathyrus sativus, assembly GCA_963859935.3. Lineage (NCBI taxonomy): Eukaryota > Viridiplantae > Streptophyta > Magnoliopsida > Fabales > Fabaceae > Lathyrus > Lathyrus sativus. The sequence goes on from CAWUDS030001148.1 coordinate 28,975, forward strand.
TCTTTTTATAACTATTGCAGGAGTATCCTGATTACGTAGCATACATCACTCCGATGCTCTTTTGTGATGATTGGCTCAACTTGTATCTCGATAACTTCAGAATGAATACTTATTCTGACAGAGACCAACAAAATAAGGAAATATGTTGCTCTGACTATCGTTTTGTTTACATGGGAGTTAAAGGTGTGATTTTAGTTGGGACAAAATCTTGAAATGGCCATGAATCTCAGACGATTCTGCTCTATTCTATACAAAGAGATGAACAACCCAACAGTAACTTCTTACTTTCACTTCTTCTGGCAGGATCTTGGACTCCTCTACACGCTGATGTTTTCAGGTCGTATAGCTGGTCAGCAAATGTCTGCGGAAAGAAGAGATGGTTTTTCCTAGATCCTTCTCAGTGTCATCTTGTATTTGACAGGCACGAATGCATTTTCCTAATCAAAATTCATGGTTTTTTTAAATCATCTATGAACTCATTACTATTGATGTCTACCTTGACCAAATTTTTTATGGATTATATTCCCTTGTACCTCTCATTTTCTTTCTTTGTTTTGGTACTATCTCTACAAGTTTTGATGTGTTCTTCTTAGTCGGTAGAGGATGAGGATGAAGGTGCTTTGATGTTAGTATTTTTGTTTTGTTTTCAGAGCTAATTATCTCTAAGTTTTGATTCAGGAACATGAAAAGCTGTGTATATAGTATCTTTGATGAAGTATCTGACTCAAAATATCCTAGTTTTAAAAAGGTAAATCTATAGTTTCCTTCTTCTAATAAACTCTATTGATTCGATTATAATTTTTCTGCTTCAGCCTTCAGTGAACATGTAACTTACGCAGGCTATCTGGTTAGAATGCACACAAGAAGCAGGGGAAATCATATTTGTTCCTAGCGGATGGTATCACCAAGTTCATAATTTGGTATGTTCTGGTTCCAATATTGATTGATGTTATATTCTAGCTTCTTTGATTGTGCAAACTGCAGAAGCTGTTTGTATTTTTGTTGTGTTTCAAATGGAACTCGTATTTGACTTATTGCATCTGTTAAATAAGATATTCTAAAGGAATCTAACATTATGCTACTTGCTACTACTTGTTATGGGCACTGTGTCACAACATATAAATAAATGTTGATTGTCAAGGTAGAAAACTCAGTGCAACCAGTAATGAAAAAGTGTATGCTTTCCAGGATATTGCAGTTAGTATCATTGACATATAATATTTTTATTGGAGGTTCATTGGTATATAATGGTTACTTCTTTCTGAATATGTAAAATGATAATAACTAGTTGATTGATTGGATCAATATGTTACAAGAAGAATGGCAACACAATTAGGATAGAAACCAATGTAGATTAACATGGATTTCCAACAGCAAATTTGGGCGTTGTTTACTTAGTGAAAACATTATCCGTTTTCACTTTAATTTGTTAATGAGAAGATTTCAGACTCTTGAAGGCAATCATTATGGTGAAATGCTAGCTAGGGAAGATACAATTGTGAAAATAATGAAAATAATATTTATGGCATTTTCAATGTTTCCAAAAAAATGCACATTGTTGTTCACTTCAAGAGTCTATGATCTCTTAGTTAACAAGTAAAACGAACACAGTTTATAGAAAATGAAAATAGAAAATTTTTCACAAAGTGAAAGATTTTTGAAATAAGCAACAATGATTCCCTCATCCTATCTGATAATTGGTACCAACTCTATGGTCAAAAGAGAAGTGATGTTCTTAGCCAAGATCCAATTGTTCCTGCCAAAATTTCAGTCTCCGCAAATCTTCAACCAACAAGTCACATTATTCACAATGAGTGTCCACCTATCATTCCTAGGGTTGGAAGTTTCGAAAAAAGTCTCTGAAATGGACATTCTTGTCATTCATCATCTGCTAAACAAAAAACCCCTTCATCTTGGAAGCCCAATCCAATGTTTTATGAACAAACACTGCTTTATTCGGTCGTTTTGCACCATATGAAACAGTGCTTACTTAAATTTTCAATCACCAGTTCCTTCATGGGGGCCTCAACAACTTTGTTATGAGAGGAATTTGGGACAAATGAGTCAAAGGAACTCGAAGCTGTCAGGTACACAAAGCTTTGAGGTGTAGACTGAAGGTGAGATAATACTTAGAAGGGGGGTTGAATAAGTATGAAAGATTAAAACTATAGAAATAAAACACAATTATTTTTATCCTGGTTCGTTGAACTCAACTACTCCAGTCCACCCTTCCTAGAGTGATTTGCCTTTCTCAACAAGGACTTAATCCACTATTTAATCAAACAGATTACAATAGTAACACCTAAGAACAACTGTTCTTAGTCTTCTCAAGAGCTATTGATTCCAACTGAATCCTCTTAAGGAAATCCTTTACAATCAATGTAAATTAAATACAAGAGTATGAATGCTTCTAAAAAGCTTTTATCACAACAGTGATATTTCTCTTAAGTTTAAGTACAAATAATTCTAAGAAGAATATGAAAGAATGAGAGCTTTGAATGTTATGATTTCTTTTCAGAAAAATGTCTAACTGAAGAATTTGGTGGAGTCTTCCTTTTATAGGCAGCTGATCCAAGGAAGTTGAACGTTGAGAAGAGTGTCCCAAAAAGGTCTGAGCCTTTTTGTCTTCACATCAAGTGACCTTTCCTAGAAGTAGAAAGCACAGAAAAATCCTTTTTGTCTGTGTTCTTGTGTCTAGCACAAATGAGGAAAGAGACGTTTGATTTACTCCAACGGATATATTCTTTGAATATTTCTTCTTCAGTTTTCAGCAAGTTCATCAGAGTCTGATTGAGTCAGAGTCTTCTAATGGTGTTCAGAACTTTGCTGTATCAGAGTCTTCTGCAGCATGTGTGCTTTTAGCGTGTTGATCATCAGAGCATATTTAACACAGAACTTCAGTACTTGGCAGCTTTAGTACTTTCAGAAACTTCTGTAGAAACTATGCTTTGAGAAACTCTTCATACAATATTCTTCTTAGCTTCAGATGCTTCTGCTTTGCTTCTGCTTCAGAATCTTCTGGAACTTCTGCTTCAGAATCTTCTGGAGCTTCTTGCTTCAGATCCTTCTGGAGACTACGCTCAGGATCTTCTGTAATCAGCAATCAGAATCTTCTAATGAGTGCATCTGGCGCTTCAGAGTCTAGATAACTTCTTGTATACAATTTAGATTTGCTTCTGGAGTGTTAATATCATTTCAATCTGCAGTAAAACTCTCAAGCAAATTTTAGAGTATATAATTCTTAAATACAAAATTTCCTAACAGTTATCATCAAAACAAAAAGATATTATTAAGAACCAATCTGTGTTCTAACATAGACATCCCTGGGTTCATGTTGGGGTGATGAGTCAATCTGTGATGGAGATAAAAGGGAATGCAGGGCAGCATCAAAAGAAGGATGTTCGCTGCTTTTAAGCGATGATGCACAAATGGGAAACATTGTGGCAAATGAGTTAATCAATTGCTTAATAGGTCTTATTGGAGGATGATGGGAAGGAATGATGTCAGGCTGAGGATAAGGAGCAATTTGCTGCTCATTCTCAGGATCAAAACCACCAGATAGAGGATAATAGTAATATTGTCCTCTCATAGGGGCTGACTAGACATGATTCAGTAGTAGCATTTCATCAAGGTGTTCCTCCAACACCTTGTTTTTTGGACTAGGGGTCGGGATATCCTCTATATTGATGTCAGGTCTGAGAGACGCCAGGGGAGATGAAAAGGATGGAACAGGGTTAGGTATGGCATTGTTGTGGTTTTTGGTCAGATTCACTGTCAGGGTTTTGGTAATTTTTATCTTTTTCTCTTTGGAGACAGAAGTATTTTCAGAGGTGAACTTTGTTTCTTTTTTAATCTCCTTTTCTATTTCAAATCTCATGCCTTGAAAGATTGGATAGGGGAATACTTGCCTTGAAAGGTTGGATAGGGGAATACTTTTATAGAGGTCTTGATCTTTCAAGGCTTCTTCGCTGAATTAAAATAATTGAGAAACCCTTAGTCTTTGGTGTAATTGGAAAAATGTCATTCATGCCTTAATTTGACGTTTCACTAGCAAGGCATATTTCTGATCCTTGGTTGTGTGGATAACAAAAATTTCTTCTTGGAACTTGAGATGACAAAAGCTCCTTATTTAGTTTATTGATTTTAAACATAGAGTGAATAGCGAATGATCCCGTCACCTTTATCCTCTCATCTTTATCCTCACTTATAAAATGATTTCTTCTTCATTTATTTTTGCTTAAAATGATCATGTCAAGTCCATTCTTTTATTTTAACTTGACCTCCAAGTAATTCCCCGTCCTCGGATCTTTATCCTCACTTATAAAATGATTTCTTCTTCATTTATTTTTGCTTAAAATGATCATGTCAAGTCCATTCTTTTATTTTTACTTGACCTCCAAGTAATTCCCCGTCATCGGATCTTTATCCCCACTCTTGAGAAAATGTCTTTTAACAAAGGATTTGTCTTATCTCTTCATTTCATGTGGTGCTTAGTGTTCATTTCAAGCAGATGTTTTCCTTTTCTTGTAGTAGACTTGATATTAAAATTAAGGAGAATGCTTGATGGTAAACTTCATATATACACACATCTTAATGATTTTCACTCAGAAGCACACATCAAATAACAAAAAGATGATAGTTTTAATTATATTTACGTAAGAGTTTGTTATCTTCAAAACTTTAAAAAGGATTTTGCTTCAACAAACAGACCCTTAAGTTTTGAGTCTATAGCAGCTTTGTCATCAGATTGTATAGCAGCTTAGTCATCAGATTGTGTAGCAGCTTTGTCATCAGATTCTTCTGTCGAAGAAATTTGATATGATTTGATCATTTTAAATATATCTCTTTTTTTTTTTTTTCAGGAGGATACAATATCTATAAACCACAATTGGTTCAATGCCTATAACCTTTCTTGGGTGGTAAATTGAGCAATGTGATCAAGAATATATTTGCCTTTCAATCAGACTCGGAGGATAAATATAATTGAACTAAGTTTATCTCATGAATTTTCATGCTATGACAGTGGAATTTACTTTTAAGGGACTACAACGAGGCCAAGGAATACATAGAAGACATCAAGGATATATGCGATGATTTTGAAGGTCTCTGCCAGCGCAATCTTGCTGCTAACACAGGTGCAGTACCTTGTATTATGACATTTTCGTATGTTGTTGGGACAAACTAATTTGGATGTCTTGAACTGAAGATCTAAATTATTAATAACATAACGAGTGGTCATCCTATATTCATTATTTAAGGATTTTGTGATGATCAACTATGAAGAGAGGGTTCCGGTATATCTTTATAATACTGATGTTGCTACTTTGTGCACCTGAACTATATTTTTCTCAATATTAGTGCTTGCTATATAGCAATTGACCTAGCCACAGAAGACAAGTTCTGTAGCAAGTTTAATAGAAACTACATTTTCATAGCATACTATGTAAGATTGAGGATTCTTTGACTGATTACATAAAATGAACTGACTTTACTCTTAAAACAGGGATGAATTTTTATGACTTCTTTACTTTCATTTCATACTTCACCTTGGCCAACTTGGTGCTGCTTTGCTACATAAATAGAAGAAATGGAAGTACAACTGGAAACTCGTCAAGAGTAGCTCAGCATGTATCCATGAATATTGGGTCCATTAGGAAGATTGCATCAGAGATGAAACACAGTGGTGGTCTAGAAGGGAATCATGATTGCATTGTGGATATGATAAAAACATTTGAAGATCCCAGGTTTTCCAAATTCTGCATGCAAGTGGGAAAAACATATTTAATGATAAACGGGCAATCCAATTTGTTCTCTGATTTTGTGGGTGGTTCCATGGTTGATTTGGTGGATCTCGATATTTTGAAAGCACATACTTCTTCTCATATTTACGCACCTGAAGAACTCATTAAGTTTATAGACAACGC
>CAWUDS030001149.1:0-45000 GCA_963859935.3 Lathyrus sativus
AGACACGCACGCGCACACATAACACACAGACACGCACATGCACACACAGACACATACACAGACACGCAGAGACACACGAAAGCACGCGCGCAGACACACACGCATGCACCCGCGCATGCACGCACACACGCAGAGAGACACGCACACGCAGACACGCACGCGCGCGCTTACGCACACGCACACACGCACGCACTCCAACGTACATGTACCCGCACAGACACGCAGGCGCACACACGACACACACATAGACATAAACACAGACACGCAGAGACACACGCACGCACGCGCCCACGCACACCAGCAAGCACGCATGCGTACGCGGGCTTACATACACACACAAGCAGGAGCACCCGCGCGCCAACCCACCCGCACACACACACACGCACACGCACGCGTTCACGCCAACACGCATGCTCGAACGCACGCACACACGCGCGCACGTGCGTTGGCACCCAGACACGCACACACACAGACACGCACGCGCACATGCACACAGACACACACACGCGCACGCGCACGTACACTCACAGACACAGACAGGCACGCGCACACACAGGCACACGCACGTACGCACACAGGCACACGCGCGTACGGGTAGACACACACACGCACACACACACACACAGAGACACGCACGCGCACACATACGCAGCCGCACACGCGCATACACATAGACGCAGGCACACACACGCACGCATGCGCACACGTATGCACATACACAGACACACACAGATACGCACGCGCACACATAAACACACGCACACAGACAGACTGGCATGCACACACGCACACAAAGAGACACACCCAAGCGCGAGCACACGTATGCACACGCGCGCGCGCATGCGCGCACGCAAGCTCACGCACACAGAGACACACGCGTGCGCACGCAGACTCACATACACAGACACATACACACACACGCACGCACGTAAACACACACGCACATAAACACGCACGCACACACACACGCACGCACACACGTACGCACACACAGACACAGACACACACAGACACAGACACACACATACTTATACACACACACACGCCCGCGCACATAAACACGCACGCACACACAGACACACACACACATAGAGACACAGACATACACATACATATACACACACACACACACAAGCATGCACACGCACGCACGCACACTCACACGCACTCCAACGCACATGTACCCACACAGACACACACGCGCACGCACGACACACACAGACATGCACGCGCACACGCACACACACAGACATAGACACAGACACGCAGAGACATACACACCCACGCTCGCGGGCCTACACACACGCAGCCAGGCACGTACACATACACACACACACACGCACACCCATAGACACAGACACAAACACATACACACACGCACGCCCATTCAAGCACGCGTGCGCGTGCACACACACACCCACACACGTGTGCAGGCACACACGCACTCGCGCACACACACAGACATGCACACGCGCGCACACATACAGGCACACATAGACACGCAGAGATACATGCAAGCACACGCGCGTGTACACACACACATACACACAGACACACATAGACCCGCACGCACGCGTACACACAGACACGCATGCACACACGCACACACACAGACACAGACACAGACATGCAGAGACACACGCAAGCACGTGTGCCCGCACACACGCGCGCACGCACGCGCACCCACGCACAAACAAAAAGACACGCATGCGCACACACAAATACACGCACGCACACACACGTACGCACGCACGCAGGCGCACACACACACACCTACACAGACACGCATAGACACGCACACGCACACGCAGACACAAGCACAGACACACAGAGACAAACGCACGCACACACACACACAGACATACACACACACTCGCACACACACACACACACAGACACGCACACACGCTCGCACACACACACACACACACACGCATGCAGACACACGCACGCACGCACGCGTACACACATGTACACACAGACACGCACGCACACACACTCAGACGCACACACACAGACACAAACAATGACACGCAGAGAAACACGCACGCGCGCACGCACATAAACATGCACACACACGCACACGCACACACAGACACACACACACACACAGACACACACATACATATACACACACACACAGACAAGCAAGCACACGCGCGCACGCACACTCACATGCACTCCAACGCACATGTACCCACACAGACACACACGCGCACACACGACACACACACACATGCACGCGCACACGCACACACACAAACATAGACACAGACACACAGAGACACACACACCCACGCGCGTGGGCACACCCGCACGAATGCACGCGCTCGCAGGCACGTGTACACACGCAGCCAGGCACGTACACACACACACACGCACACCCATACACACAGACACAAACACAGACATGCAGCACGCCCGCGCGTGCGCGTGCACACGCACACCCACACACGTGTGCACGCAAGCACGCAGGCACACAATCACCCATGCACGCGCACACACACGCCCTACTCAGACACACACAGACACACACGCGCACACACACACATAGACACGCACACACACGCACACACATAGACACAGACACAGATACGCAGAGACACACGCATGCATGCGAGCGTGCACACTTACACAGACGTACACGCACACGCACACACACTGACACAGACACGCGCACACTCACACAGACGCACACACATAGACACGCACACGCACGCCTAGACACACAGACACGCAGAGACACAAGCACGCACGCCCTCACACAAATGCATGCAAGCACGCACACTCACAGAAACGCACAGACACGTACACGCACACGCACACACAGACACAGACACAGACACGCAGAGACACACGAAAGCACGCGCGCAGACACGCACGCACGCACCCGTGCATGCACGCAAACACACACAGAGAGACACTCGCGCGCACACACTCAGGTACGCGCGCGCACGCACGCCCATACGCACACACACACACACACACACGCGCACACGCACGCACATACGCACACACAGACATGCACGAACACACACACACACACACACACACGCATGTCCACTCACGCACGCACGCGCTCTCACACACACAGACACGCACGCGCGCATACACACACTCGCACACACACAGACACGCACGCGCACACGTACATACACACACACACACACAGACACGCAGTGACACATGCATGCACGCGCGCGTGTTCACAAACACGCACGCGCACAGACACTCACACACACACACATACATACACACACACACGAACGCGGGCACGCACACACGTACACACACAAACGCGCGCGCACGCACTTACACTCACAGACACACACAGACACGCACGCGCGCACACGCACACCGACACAAACAAACCTGCGCGCACGCGCTTTCACATACACACATGCACACACACGCACACATACAGACACGCATAGACCCACACGCGCACACGCACACACACTCACACATAGACACGCATGCGAACACGCACACACACAGACACGTAGAGACACACGCAAGCACGTGTGCACGCACACACGTAAGCACACATGCACACGCGCACCCAGGCACACACACGCGTGCACACACACACAAATATGAAAGCAAGCACGCGTGTGCGCACACAGACACACACACACACACACACGCGCGCGCACACACGTACGCATGCACAGACTCACCGACATACACACAGACACAAGCACACATATACACACACACAGACGCATGCACAGACACACGCGCACGCACGCACACACACATAAAGACACGCACGCGCACACACAAAGACATGCACACACGTACGCACACGCACGCATGCACACAAACGCACGCACGCACACGCACGCATGCACACAAACGCACGCACGCACACGCACGCATGCACACACGCACACACCCACACAGACACGCACACGCACACACAGACACAGGCACCGACATGCAGTGACAAACGCACGCACGCACACACACGCACCTGCGCGCATGCACACACACACGCGCACGCACGTACACACACTCACACATACACATACACGCTCGCACACACACACACACACATGCATGCAGACACGCGCACGCACGCACTCGTACACACACGCACACACACAGACACGCACGCACACACACACTCACACACAGACACAAACACAGACAATGACACGTAGAGACACATGCACGCACGAGCATAAACACACACAGGTACACACACACACGCACACAGACAGACACACACACCCATACAGGAACGCACACGTACACACACACACACACACATACAGACACGCTCACGCACACACACACGCATGCACTCCAACGCACATGTACCCACACAGACACGCACGCGCACACACGACACGTATGCGCACACGCATACACCCAGACATAGACACAGACACGCAGAGAAACACGCACGCGCCCGCGCACGCCAGCATGCACGCACGCACGTGGGCTTACACACACACACACATACACACACACATAGGAAGGCACGCGCGCGCGTACACACGCACACCCATGCAGGTGCGCGCGCGCGCCAACTCTCCTGCACGCACACGTTCACGCCAACACGCACGCTCGAAAGCATGCAAACACGCACGCACGTGCGTTGGCACACAGACACACACTTACACACACGCACGCGTGCACGCTCACACACACACAAACAAACCTGCGCGCACGCGCTTACCCCTTCACGCACACACGCACGCACGCACACACACAGAAACACACAAACCCGCACGTGCACACACACACACACACACACACAGACACACACGCACACAGACACGCATGCGCACACCCACACACACAGACATGCAGAGACACACGCAAGCACGTGTGCGCGCACACATGTAAGAACACAAGCACACGCACGTGCGCACCCAGGCAAACACACACACACAGACACACGCGCGCGCACACGAATATGCAAGCAAGCACGCGCTTGCGCATGTACAGACACACACACACACACAGACACAAACACACATATACACACACACACGCATACACAGAGATACGCGCACGCACGCACACACACGCACACACACACACACACACACACACACACACACATAAAGACACGCACGCGCGCACACAAAGACACGCACGCAGGCACCCATACACACACACACAAACGCACGCACGCACGCCCACGCCCGCACACACGCACACACAGACACACTCACACAGACACACATATACGCACATACACACACACACACGCATGCAAAGACACACGCGCGCGCATGCACGCACGCACACACACACACACACACATAAAGACACGCACGCACACACACACAGACGCGCATGCACGCACGCACGCACACACACACACACACACACACACAGACACACACAAACGCACGCACACACAGACACACCGACATGGACACGCACGCGCACACACAGGCACAGGCGCAAACACGCAGAGACAAACGCACGCACGCACACACACACACACACCTGCGTGCGCACGCACACACACAGATACGCAGACGCGAACGCACACACACAGACACGCACGCACGCACGCTCGCTCATACACACACACACACACACACACGCATGCAGATACACGCACACACGTGTACACACACGCACACACACAGACACAAACAGACAAGCACGCACGCACACACTCACAAGCACGCACACTGACACAGACAATGACATGCAGAGACACACACACGCACACGCTCACGCGCATAAACTCGCACAGACACACGCACACACGCACAGACACACACACACATACAGACACACACACACACACAAACACAAATACGCGCGCACACCCAGACACGCACGCGCGCTCACGCACACACACGCACGCACTCTGACGTACATGTACCCGCACAGACACGCACGCGCACACACGACACACACAGACACACACACACGCACGCACACAGACATAGACACAGACACGCAGAGACACACGCACACACGCGCCCGCTCACAGTAGCAGGCACGCACGCGTACACAGGCTTACACACACAAACAAGCAGGAGCACGTGTGCGCCAACACACCCGCATACACACACACGCACACGCACACGTTCACACCAACACGCACGCGCGAACGCATGCACACACGCACTCGCGTGCGTTGGCACCCTGACACGTACACACACGGACACACACACAGGCACGCATAGACACACACACGCGCACGCGCACGTACACTCACAGACACAGACACGCACGCGCACACACAAGCACACGCACGTACGCGCACAGGCACATCCGCGTACGCGTAGACACACACACAGACACAGACACACACACACACAGACATGCACGCGCGTTTGCACACACACACACACACACGCACATACAGAGACATGCACGTGCACACACATGCAGCCACGCACGCGTATACACGCACACGTACGCATGCGCACACGCACACACAGACACAAACATGCACAGATACGCACGCGCACACAAAAACACACGCACACACACAGACTGGCATGCGCACACGCACAAAAAGAGACACACGCAAGCGTGAGCACACGTATGCACACATGCGAGCGCACGCGCGCATGCACGCACACGCACAAAGAGACACACGCGTGCGCGCGCAGACACACACACACACACACAGACACGCACGCAGCATGCACGTAAACACACACGCATGCGCACACCCGTACACACAGACACAGACACGCAGCATGCAAGCCCGCGCGCGCCCACGCGCACACACACACACATACGTGCACGCACGTATGCACACCCACGCATCCACGCACGCGTACACACACGCACACACTCAGACACGCACAGCACGCGCGCACAAACACACACACGCACACACACACATAGACACGCACACGCACAGACACAGACACAGATACACAGAGACACACGCATGCATGAAAGCGCGCACACTTACACAGACGCACACGCACACGCACACACACCGACACAGACACGCACACACTCACACAGACGCACACACATAGACATGCACACGCACGCCTAGACACATAGACACACAGAGACACAAGCACACTCACACAGACGCACACACATACACAAGCACACACACACACAAGCACACACACACACAGACACGCAGTGACACATGCATGCACGCGGGCGTGTTCACAAACACGCACGCGCACAGACACTCACACACACACACACACACACACATACATACACACACACACGAACGCGGGCACGCACACACGTACACACACAAACGCGCGCGCACGCACTTACACTCACAGACACACACAGACACGCACGCGCGCACACGCACACCGACACAAACAAACCTGCGCGCACGCGCTTTCACATACACACATGCACACACACGCACACATACAGACACGCATAGACCCACACGCGCACACGCACACACACTCACACATAGACACGCATGCGAACACGCACACACACAGACACGTAGAGACACACGCAAGCACGTGTGCACGCACACACGTAAGCACACATGCACACGCGCACCCAGGCACACACACGCGTGCACACACACACAAATATGAAAGCAAGCACGCGTGTGCGCACACAGACACACACACACACACACACACGCGCGCGCACACACGTACGCATGCACAGACTCACCGACATACACACAGACACAAGCACACATATACACACACACAGACGCATGCACAGACACACGCGCACGCACGCACACACACATAAAGACACGCACGCGCAGACACAAAGACACGCACACACGTACGCACACGCACGCATGCACACAAACGCACGCACACACATACACGCATGCACACACGCACACACCCACACAGACACGCACACACACACACAGACACAGGCACCGACATGCAGTGACAAACGCACGCACGCACACACACGCACCTGCGCGCATGCACACACACACACACACGCACGCACGTACACACACTCACAGATACACATACACGCTCGCACACACACACACACGCATGCATGCAGACACGCGCACGCACGCACTCGTACACACACGCACACACACAGACACGCATGCACACACACACTCACACACAGACACAAACACAGACAATGACACGTAGAGACACATGCACGCACGCGCATAAACACGCACAGGTACACGCACACACGCACACACGCACACAGACATACACACACACATACAGACACGCACACGTACACACACACACACACACACACACACACACATACAGACACGCTCACGCACACACACACGCATGCACTCCAAAGCACATGTACCCACACAGACACGCACGCGCACACACGACACGTATGCGCACACGCATACACCCAGACATAGACACAGACACGCAGAGAAACACGCACGCACGCGCCCGCGCACGCCAGCATGCACGCACGCACGCGGGCTTACACACACACACACACAGAGGAAGGCACGCATGCGCGTACACACGCACACCCATGCAGGCGCGCGCGCGCGCCAACTCTCCCGCACGCACACACGCACACGCACACGTTCACGCCAACACGCACGCTCGAAAGCATGCAAACACGCACGCACGTGCGTTGGCACACAGACACACACTTACACACACGCACACACACACACACACGCATGCGCGCACGCTCACACACACACAAACAAACCTGCACGCACGCGCTTACCCCCACACGCACACACGCACGCACGCACACACACAGACACACACAAACCCGCACGTGCACACACACACAGACACGCACGCACACAGACACGCATGCGCACACCCCCACACATAGACATGCAGGGATACACGCAAGCACGTGTGCGCGCACACATGTAAGAACACAAGCACACGCACGTGTGCACCCAGGCAAACACACACACACAGACACACGCGCGCGCACACGACTATGCAAGCAAGCACGCGCTTGCGCATGTACAGACACACACACAGACACAGACACAAAGACACATATACACACACACGCATACACAGAGATACGCGCACGCACGCACACACGCACACACACACACACACACATAAAGACACGCACGCGCGCACACACATACACGCACGCAGGCACCCATACACACACACACACACACAAACGCACGCACGCACGCCCACGTCCGCACACACGCACGCACAAACACACCCACACAGACACACATATACGCACATACACACACACACACATGCAAAGACACACGTGCGCGCATGCACGCACACACACACACACACACACACATAAAGACACGCACGCGCACACACACAGACGCGCATGCACGCACGCACTCACACACTAACACACACACAAACGCACGCACACACAGACACGCATAGACACGCACGCGCACACACAGGCACAGGCGCAAACACGCAGAGACAAACGCACACACGCATACACACACACAACTGCGCGCGCACGCACACACACACAGATACGCAGACGCGCACGCACACACACAGACACGCACGCACGCTCGCACACACATACACACACACACACACACACACGCATGCAGATACACGCACGCACGCACGTGTACACACACGCACACACACAGACACACACAGACAAGCACGCACGCACACACCCACAAGCACACGCACTGACACAGACAATGACATGCAGAGACACACACACGCACACGCTCACGCGCATAAACTCGCACAGACACACGCACACACGCACAGACACACACACACATACAGACAAGCACACACACAAACACAAACACGCGCGCACACCTAGACACGCACGCACGCGCGCTCACGCACACACACACACACGCACTCCGACGTACATGTACCCGCACAGACACGCACGCGCACACACAGACACACACACACACACGCACGCACACAGACATAGACACAGACATGCAGAGACACACGCACACACGCGCCCGCTCACAGTAGCAGGCAAGCACGCGTACACGGGCTTACACACACAAACAAGCAGGAGCACGTGTGCGCCAACACACCCGCATACACACACACGCACACGCACACGTTCACGCCAACACGCACGCTCGAACGCACGCACACACGCACTCGCGTGCGTTGGCACCCTGACACGTACACACACGCACAGACACACACACGCGCACGCGCACGTACACTCACAGACACGCACGCGCACACACAAGCACACGCACGTACGCGCACAGGCACATCCGCGTACGCGTAGACACACACACAGACACAGACAGACAGACACACACACACACAGACATGCACGCGCGTTTGCACACACACACACACACACACACACACACACACTCATACAGAGACATGCACGTGCACACACATGCAGCCACGCACGCGCATACACACAGACGCACGCACGCACACGCACGCATGCGCACACGCACACACAGACACAGACATGCACAGATACGCACGCGCACACAAAAACACACGCACACACACAGATTGGCATGCGCACACGCACACAAAGAGACACACGCAAGCGTGAGCACACGTATGTACACATGCAAGCGCACGCGCGCATGCGCGCACACGCACAAAGAGACACACGCGTGCGCGCGCAGACACGCACACACATACACAGACACGCACGCAGCATGCACTTAAACACACACGCATGCGCACACCCGTACACACAGACACAAACACGCAGCACGCACGCCCGCGTGCGCCCATGCGCGCACACACACACACACGTGCACGCACGTATGCACACCCACGCATCCACGCACGCGTACACACACGCACACACTCAGACACGCATAGCACACGCACACATACACACACACGCACACACACACATAGACACGCACACGCACAGACACAGACACAGATACACAGAGACACACGCACGCATGCAAGCGCGCACACTTACACAGACGCACACGCACACGCACACACACCGACACAGACACGCACACACTCACATAGACGCACACACATAGACATGCACACGCACGCCTAGACACATAGACACACAGAGACACAAGCACGCACGCGCGCGCTTGTGCAAACACACAAACACACACACACGCACGCACGTACACACACACAAAAACGCACACACACACACGCGCGCCCTCGCACAAACGCACTCACACACGCACACACACTCACAGGAACGCACATACACGCATGCACACACACACACAGACACATACACAGACAAGCAGAGACAAACACACGCACGCGGACACGCAGGCTCGCACCCGTGCACGCACGCACTCACACACACATAGAGATACTCGCGCGTGCACAAACACACAGGCAGGTACGCGCGCGCGCCCACGCCCATACCCACACAGACACATGCGCGCACACGCACACACATAGACACACACACACACATGCACGAACATACACACACAAAAACGCGCGCGCGTACACACACGCACGCCCACTCACGCACGCACGCACGCTCACACATACAGACACGCACGCGCGCACACACACACACACTCACACACACACACAAACACGCACACGCACACGCGCACACACACACACAGACACGAAGAGACACATGCAAGCACACGCGCGTGTACACACACACGCACGCGCACAGACACATAGACACTCACACACACACACACATACATACACACACACATACATACATAAACACAAACACACATGAACGCGCGCGCACACACGTACACACACAAACGCGCGCGCACGCACTTACAGACACACACACAGATAGACACGCACGCGCGCATGCGCACATCCACACTAACAAACCTGCGCACACGCGCTTACACACACACACACACACACACACACACGCATACGTACAGACACACACAGACCCGTGCGCGCACACGCACACACACACACACGCACACACACATACAGGTATGCGCACACGCACACACACACAGACACATACACAGACACGCAGAGACACACGCAAGCACGTGTGTGCGCATACACGTAAGCACACACGCATGCGCACGCGCGCACCCAGGCACAGACACACAAAAAGACACACGCGTGCGCGCAGAGTCACAAACACACACACGTGCGCGCACGCACGTACGCATGCACAGATACACAGACATACACACACAGACACAAACACACATATACACACACATAAAGACACACACACGCACACACAGACACGCACGCACACACACACACACACACACACAGACACACACAAACACACGCACACACACGCACGCACACAAACACACACACACCCACACAGACACGCAACGACACGCACGCGCACACACAGGCACAGGCACAGACACGCAGAGACAAACGCACGCACGCACACACACACACACCTGCGCGGGCACGAACACAGATACACATACACGCGCACACACACACACACACACACACACACACACGCACGCATGCATGATCGCACATACAAACACACGCACACACGCATACATGCAGACACGCGCATGCACACACGCTTACACACACACACACAGACACACGCACACACACACACACTTACACGCACACACACACACACACAGATAATGACACGCAGAGACACACGCACGCACGCGCAAAGACACGCACAGACACACGCACACACGCACAGACACACTCACACACACAGACACACACACACATACAGATACGCACACGCATACACATAGACAGGCATGCACAAACAGACAGGCAAGCGCGCTCATGCAGACACACATGCACGCACTCCAACACACATGTACCCACACAGACACGCACGCACACACACGACACACACAGACACGTACGCGCACACACATACAAACATAGACACAGACACGCAAAGAAACACGCAGGCACGCGCCCGCGCACACAAGCAGGCACGCACGCGCCTGGGTGCTTACATACACATAGGCAAGCACGCGCGCGCGTAAACACGCACACCCATGCAGACGCACACACACACGCACACGTTCGCTCCAACATGCACGCTCGGAAGCAAGCATACATGTAACACCCATTTTATTTATTTAGTCATTTTGGTGTTAATTTAATTATTTTATGTTGGTGTGCCCTTAGGAGGGGTGTGTTGGCATGTGATTGGTGAGTATCCTTGATATATAAGGATCATTGGTGGTGTGGAGATAATAATATAATAGTTAATAGTAATATTGGTGGTATTATTATTATTATTATTATTATTATTATTATCATTATTATTATTATTATTATTATTATTATTATCATCGGTATGAATATTATTATTGGTGGGTGTCCCTGATATGGGAGGATTATTGGTGGTGTTTTGGTGAATATAATAATATAGTGTATAATATTGATATTGGTGGGAATATTATTATTATTATTATATTTATTATAGTTACTATTGTTATTAACATTATTATTATTTTGGTGAGATAATAATAGGATTATTATTACTATTATTATTACTTTATTAAAGTTATTAACATTATTATTATTTTGGTGAGATAATAATAGGATTATTATTACTATTATTATTATTATTTTTATTATTATTATTATTATTAAGTTATTATTATTATTGGGATTAGAGAATTAAAATAGAGAATGTGAGAGGTTAGTAGTTTTACGATACATTGGGAGAAGTTAGAGAAAGTGGAAAAAGAACGATAGAAAGGAGAGAACGGAAAAGGGAACGGAAAAGGGAGCGAAGAACGAAGGATACGGGGGAAAATCAGAATTGGCCAAACCTTGGAGGATTCTTTCATCGATCAACCGATTAACAAGGTAAGGGGGGAGAAACTTGATTTGGGATGGTATATACATGTATAGGGTAGAGGGGATTCCTTAACCCCGTAGGAAAATTCCGATCTATGAAGTTTTATATTGGCATGCTTGTTATTATTGTTGCTGATGATAAATTGATGCTTGACATTGATGAATTGTTGATTGGTATTGGTGAATTTGGTGTATATATATTATGGTGATGTTAGTGAGATTATATGTTGTTACTGCAGTGTTGATAGTAACTATAAATAGAGTTTTGGTGAGATTCTGTGTTGTTACTGTAGTGTGGGTAATGACCATGATTATAGCTTTGGGGAAAATTATATGTTGTTACTGCAGTGTTGATAGTAAATATAAATAGAGTTTTGGTGAGATTCTGTGTTGTTACTGTGGTGTGGGTAATGACCATGATTGTAGCTTTGGGGAAAAATTATGTGTTGTTTCCCTATAGTGTCGTTAATGACTATGGTTAGGACCTTGGTGAGATTCAGAGTGACTCTGAAGTGTCGGTAATGTACCGTAATGTTGGTTCTAGAGTAGGAAGTATAGGATAATTGGTAAGTATAATGTTTATTGGTGTGTTTGTGTTTGATGATAACTAGTAATTGATAGTGATGGAGTATAAGTCAATGTTAATGAATTGGTGTTTTGGGATGATTTGGCATATAGGGCGTATAGGGTGTTTTACAGTTTTTAGGGAAAATTCTGTATGGCTTTTGAGGTATCGATAGAGTGTGTAGGTGATGATTTTGGGAATAGGAATTAGAAACCTATTGGTTACGGTAATGTGCAAGATTGGTACTAGAATAGACTGAGGATCTGAGTTGAGATGATAGGTACAGTTTGGCCTTGATGCACTGTAAGAATGATGAGTGTGGGAACTAACTTGTGTACTTGGTAATAGTGCATGTTTCCCGTAATAATGACTGGTGGACAATTAGTTGACGTATATGTATGTAGTGATCAGTAGGATCGCGTACCCCCGAATGGTGGGATATGTTATATCTTGGTGTTAAAGTATGAACTTGTTTACTATCTGGTTGATTTATATGGTGTTGGTGTATGTTATATCTGTACATATGTGCATTGGTGTATGATGATATGATCAGGAAGATCGTGTGCACGTTGAGTGCCTAAATATATTAGTTATGCATTGGTGTGTGCATATCATGGTGTTTTGGTGGGATGAATCATGTCTCAGGAGGAGCGTAAGTGATTCATCCGTACTCCTTTGTGGAGAATGGTGGGGGATAGATCATGTCTCAGGAGGAGCGTAAGTGATCTATCCAGGTTCGATTGAATGAACCAATGAGTCGGTACCGCATGCATGGTGTTGAGTTGCATATTTGCATTATAATATGTTATATTGTAATTTGAACAGTAGGTTCGTCATATGGAGTTGTTGGGGGTGAATATTGGTGTGTTGGTGTGTTTTACTACCTTATTTACATGTATTACATTACCATTATATTCTGATCATTATTTCTCACCCCTTTGTTGTTGTTGTGGTCTGTGCTTCTTCGGAAGTACAGATAATCCAGGTGTTTAGCTAGCTTGGATATTGGTGTGACCGTCGAGTCTAGGATGCTCTGATACGTAACACGGGATATGGGTGTTGTAATTGTTTTATGTCAAACGTGTTGAAATCCTGTGACGTATCATGTTTTGATGTATTTTACTTTATGAAACAAATTCCGCTGTATTATTTCGAAAAGAACGAATAAAGTATTTTTATAAAAATTGGAGATGTGATATCCCACTTTTTGGTGAAAACTCTGTTTATTATTATAATATCTATATTTTATTTAATACGGGAAGTGGGGTGTTACAATTGGTATCAGAGCAGGTCGGTCCGTCCGGCCAAAGTTGTTGAGTTGAGTTGAGTCTGTCCTTTGGGATGGAGACTGTGTGTTGTTTAACCTGGTGTTGTGGTTTAAATCCCTAGTATGCGGCATGTGTGTGAAAACATTGTCGGTACATGTTGTTGACTAACTTCGTTGGCAGGAGAGGAATGATTCCAGTGGGGGAGAAGTTCGTATTTCTCCGGAATGCTACGGTGTGGTGGCTTAGTGTGTTGAGGAATGCTATCATAGTTTGGTAAAGATGGTTTGTACCCCATCATGATTCCGGCTGTCTATTAACAAATTGAGGAACTGATCACCCTTAATCTCTTGTTAATAGTAGACGGGATTGTGTTGGATGGGATAGACGTGTCTTGCAAGCTTGTGTGGCGTGAGCAATGAATTGTCCTGAGTTAAGCTAAGTGCTTAAGGGATTATTTTGAGGAGTTGGCGTAATACGGTGTTGAGATGTTTATTTTGACGGAAACTTCAAATGAGAAGGAAAGTGAGAAAATTGGGATTTGTCAATTCGTTGAAATTGCCGGAGGTTCCCTGAGGAAGTAAGTGATTTACTATCAGAGTGTGAAGTAAAGCTTACACGCTGACTTTGTTTTTGGAACGAGTCCGATATTGGTGACTCCATATGGCGTGTTTGTATTGGGATTGGAGAAGTTGAAGAGTCAACTTGAAGACCCGCTGGGGGAAAGGTTCTTTTGTTTGAGTGTGTTACCGTAAGGTGCACCAATTTCTGTTGGTTAGACAGACAGAAGGTTTTGTGAAGCTTTGGGTGGACTATAGATAAGTGAACAAGGTGACTGTCAAGGATAAGTGTTCGCTTCCAAGAGTTAATGATTTGATGGATCAATTGATTGAAGGACGTGAGTTTCCGTGTTCGTGAGATCGCGAGTAGAATTATTGTGTTGTGGTGTCGAAGGTCGAAGTGGTATCGTAATAGGAGGCTCCACGATCTGCTGTTGAGATTGGAAGTAATCGGGTTTTAAAATATTTAAAGAGTGAAAGTGTGTTGGACGGCCTCCTAAGTATGAAATTGTGGTTATACCTTGAATTCTGAGATCGCATCTTTTTACGGAATCGAAATCGGACACTCGGAAGTCAGGTAACGGTCGAAAATAGAATTTCGGGACTGTCATGTTCGCCGAGATTCGCCTGGCGAAGTGCCCTGAGCAGAAAATGTTGTTGTGGTATTTTTGTCGTAACGGGAGAACCGTAACTCGGAATGACGCCCGGTTCGAAGCGTTGGAAAGCTATTGCAATGCTCTATGTGATGGTGCCGTAGTGGCATGGAGATAAGTTAATTTTTGATGAACTATAGTTGGACTTTGTAGTAGACGCGGAGCGTGTGGTTTGTGTTCCCGCCATAACTCATGAATTGAGTGTCGGTCTGTCATGGGATGTTCCATACTTGTTTGAGTAAGTCAATGGATGCGTTAATCAAGGATGTTTAGATATATTCGAAGAGTATAGAGGATTATGTTGAGCATAAGGAACTGGGGTTATCAGTGTTAGAAAAAGAGCGGTGATATACTTCCGTAAGGAAAGTTCTGCCGAATCTGATAGAACTAATTGTGGTGTTTGTGATGCTTGTTGATATAATTAGGGTATTTGCTAAAGACAACTTCAGCAAGTTTCAGTTATGCAAAAGGCAACTCGAAGTGTGTAAGAGAAACCATCTGACCAGTGATTTAGAGTTGGTTGCTATTGTGGTTGTACCGGAGTCGGAGGCTTCGAAAGTTCAGACTGAGATCGGAGATGTTTGGTGATCTTAAGAGTTTAAGGTGTTTGTTTGATTTGAAAAAGTTGAAAATGAGGCAGAGGAAATAATTAGGATTTCTGAAGGATTACGACTTTGAGTTGAATTACCCTTTGGGTAAAGTGGAGGTGGTAGATGATGCGGTGAGTTGGAAATGTTTGTGCATACCGAAGATGATGGTGAAAAGAGGTAGAACTGATTGAGAAATTTCATAATATGCGCTTTGCGAGTAAGGATACTTCTTATGAAGTTAAGCTTTTATTATTAAGATCTGACTAGTGATATCCTTGAGAAGAATCGAGAAAGTCAGAAATCTGGGTTGAGTAGTGCATTAGTTGAAATTGATAAATTAGAGTCGAAGAGTGGATTGTCGGGTTTGTGGAAATAATACCACGAGGTGTTATGATAGAGTATATGTACCAGATGTTGTTGAGGGGAGTAGAAGTACTCGTGAAGAAATACATTGGGGTAGATGGAGTATCCACCCCAGTGCTATGAAGAAGTAACCGAATTTGAGTAGATTGTTTTGGCGACCATAGATAAGGAGAGAAGTGGTTGAGGTTGAATATGCTGGTTAGAATTGCCGAAATTCGAAGAGTGAACATCAGAGACTATTGAGTCTGATGCAGCCGTGAATATTCCAGAGTGGGAATCGGGTAGTATTTTCGTGGAGTTGGTGTTGAGATTTCCAAAGAATTGGGAAGATATAATTTTAATTTGGATTATTGTTAGTGGATTAACTATTCTACGTTGAGGATATATGAGATGCATATTGGGTAAGTGGCGAAGTTAGAGGAGATACTGACGAATATTGTGTCAGATGGGAATTTGAGGTTTATATTGAGATTTTGGAGGGGCTTACAGGAAGCATCGGGTACTAAGTTGAAGTTGAGTTTGACTTACCATCCGCAAACTGATGGTCAGTCAGAGAGGACTATTGAGTCTGTAGAGAATTGGTGAGAGCTTGGGTGTTGGATCGAGGTGGATTGTGGGATGATTAATTACCGTTGATTGAGTTACCTATAATAACGGTTACCATCCTAGTGTCGGAATGGCACTATATGTGGCTTGGTGAAATAGGGAGTGTATGACTCTACTGTGTTGGAATGGGTCGAGTGAGAGTGTTGTGCTCAGACCTGAAAATTATGTTGAGATGGCTGAAAAGATCAAGAGGATCCAAGGAAAGATGTGTTTGAAGAGTCACGCCGGTGACTGATGTTGGTCGAGCTTCAAAGTCTCAGAAGTTCGCACCGTGTTCTGTGCTTTGTATCAGAGTGGCGCAGCAGAGGCATGGGAGGAGTAACATGTTAGACCGTTTTTCCCGCTGTCGCTATGAATTGGCATGATATGTTTCATGTGTCGTAGTTGAGAAAGTACATTGAACCAGGTGGATGATGTACAAGTGAAAATAATTTGATCGTTGAGGCATTGCTATTTCGTTTGGACGAGCGAGAAACAACTCCGAAGGGAGGAGATATCTTTGGTGAAAGTAACTTGGGGAGGTGCTGCAGAAGGCAGTGTTACCTGTTAGTTGGAATGAAGGATGCGGGAAGCGTATCCGGAAGTGTTCCATCAGGTAATTTTCGAGGACGTAAATACTTAAAGTGGGGGAGAGTTGTAACACCCATTTTATTTATTTAGTCATTTTGGTGTTAATTTAATTATTTTATGTTGGTGTCCCCTTAGGAGGAGTGTGTTGGCATGTGATTGGTGAGTATCCTTGATATATAAGGATCATTGGTGGTGTGGAGATAATAATATAATAGTTAATAGTAATATTGGTGGTATTATTATTATTATTATTATTATTATTATTATTATTATCATTATTATTATTATTATTATCATCGGTATGAATATTATTATTGGTGGGTGTCTCTGATATGGGAGGATTATTGGTGGTGTTTTGGTGAATATAATAATATAGTGTATAATATTGATATTGGTGGGAATATTATTATTATTATTATATTTATTATAGTTACTATTGTTATTAACATTATTATTATTTTGGTGAGATAATAATAGGATTATTATTACTATTATTATTATTATTACTTTATTAAAGTTATTAACATTATTATTATTTTGGTGAGATAATAATAGGATTATTATTACTATTATTATTATTATTATTATTATTTTTATTATTATTATTATTAAGTTATTATTATTATTGGGATTAGAGAATTAAAATAGAGAATGTGAGAGGTTAGTAGTTTTACGATACATTGGGAGAAGTTAGAGAAAGTGGAAAAAGAACGATAGAAAGGAGAGAACGAAAAAGGGAACGGAAAAGGGAGCGAAGAACGAAGGATACGGGGGAAAATCAGAATTGGCCAAACCTTGGAGGATTCTTTCATCGATCAACCGATTAACAAGGTAAGGGGGGAGAAACTTGATTTGGGATGGTATATACATGTATAGGGTAGAGGGGATTCCTTAACCCCGTAGGAAAATTCCAATCTATGAAGTTTTATATTGGCATGCTTGTTATTATTGTTGCTGATGATAAATTGATGCTTGACATTGATGAATTGTTGATTGGTATTGGTGAATTTGGTGTATATATATTATGGTGATGTTAGTGAGATTATATGTTGTTACTGCAGTGTTGATAGTAACTATAAATAGAGTTTTGGTGAGATTCTGTGTTGTTACTGTAGTGTGGGTAATGACCATGATTATAGCTTTGGAGAAAATTATATGTTGTTACTGCAGTGTTGATAGTAAATATAAATAGAGTTTTGGTGAGATTCTGTGTTGTTACTGTGGTGTGGGTAATGACCATGATTGTAGCTTTGGGGAAAAATTATGTGTTGTTTCCCTATAGTGTCGTTAATGACTATGGTTAGGACCTTGGTGAGATTCAAAGTGACTCTGAAGTGTCGGTAATGTACCGTAATGTTGGTTCTAGAGTAGGAAGTATAGGATAATTGGTAAGTATAATGTTTATTGGTGTGTTTGTGTTTGATGATAACTAGTAATTGATAGTGATGGAGTATAAGTCAATGTTAATGAATTGGTGTTTTGGGATGATTTGGCATATAGGGCGTATAGGGTGTTTTACAGTTTTTAGGGAAAATTCTGTATGGCTTTTGAGGTATCGATAGAGTGTGTAGGTGATGATTTTGGGAATAGGAATTAGAAACCTATTGGTTACGGTAATGTGCAAGATTGGTACTAGAATAGACTGAGGATCTGAGTTGAGATGATAGGTACAGTTTGGCCTTGATGCACTGTAAGAATGATGAGTGTGGGAACTAACTTGTGTACTTGGTAATAGTGCATGTTTCCCGTAATAATGACTGGTGGACAATTAGTTGACGTATATGTATGTAGTGATCAGTAGGATCGCGTACCCCCGAGTGGTGGGATATGTTATATCTTGGTGTTAAAGTATGAACTTGTTTACTATCTGGTTGATTTATATGGTGTTGGTGTATGTTATATTTTTACATATGTGCATTGGTGTATGATGATATGATCAGGAGGATCGTGTGCACGTTGAGTGCCTAAATATATTAGTTATGCATTGGTGTGTGCATATCATGGTGTTTTGGTGGGATGAATCATGTCTCAGGAGGAGCGTAAGTGATTCATCCGTACTCCTTTGTGGAGAATGGTGGGGGATAGATCATGTCTCAGGAGGAGCGTAAGTGATCTATCCAGGTTCGATTGAATGAACCAATGAGTCGGTACCGCATGCATGGTGTTGAGTTGCATATTTGCATTATAATATGTTATATTGTAATTTGAACAGTAGGTTCGTCATATGGAGTTGTTGGGGGTGAATATTGGTGTGTTGGTGTGTTTTACTACCTTATTTACATGTATTACATTACCATTATATTATGATCATTATTTCTCACCCCTTTGTTGTTGTTGTGGTCTGTGCTTCTTCGGAAGTACAGATAATCCAGGTGTTTAGCTAGCTTGGATATTGGTGTGACCGTCGAGTCTAGGATGCTCTGATACGTAACACGGGATATGGGTGTTGTAATTGTTTTATGTCAAACGTGTTGAAATCCTGTGACATATCATGTTTTGATGTATTTTACTTTATGAAACAAATTTCGCTGTATTATTTCGAAAAGAACGAATAAAGTATTTTTATAAAATTTGGAGATGTGATATCCCACTTTTTGGTGAAAACTCTGATTATTATTATAATATCTATATTTTATTTAATACGGGAAGTGGGGTGTTACAATACACGCACGCGTGTGCGTTGGCATCCAGACACGCACACACACACAGACAAGAACACGCGCACGCACACACGTGTACACACAAACGCGCGCGCACACACTTTCACACACACACACACATAGACTCGCACGCGCACACGCGCACCAACGAACTTGTGCGCACGTGCTTACACACACGCACGCGCACACACACACGCACAGACACGCACACACGCACACGCACACACACGCACAGACCCGCACACGCACACACACAGACATACACACACACACACACAGACACGCATGCGCACACGCACACACACAGACACACACGCAGGTAAGCACGCACACACACACACACACACGCAGGCACGCAGACACACAGACACAGACACCTAGAGACACACACAAGCACGTGTGCGTTCACACATGAAAGCACACACGCACGCGCACGCGCGCGCCCAGGCGCACACACATAAACATACACAGACACACGCGCGCGCACAAATATGCAAGCAAGCACGCGCGTGCGCGTACAGTCAAACAAACACGCGCGCGCGCATGCACGTCCGCATGCACAGACACACAGACACACACAGACACACACACACAAACACACATATACACACATACACACACGCATGCAAAGACACACGCGCGCGCACACACGCACACACGTAAAGACACGCACGCGCACACAAACAGACGCGCATGCATGCACGCACACACACACTCACACACACACACAAACGCACGCACGCACACGCATGCATGCACACACACACACACACACCGACACAGACACGCACAGACACGCACGCGCACACACAGACACAGGCACAGACACGCAGAGACAAACACACACACACACACCTGCACGCGCACGTACACGCACACACAAATACACGCGCGCGCACGCACACACACACACACACATACGCACGCACGCTCGCACACACACGCACACACGCACGCATGCAGTCACGCGCACGCGCGCACTCGTAAACACACGCACGCACACAGACACGCATGCACACACACACACACACACACACTCACACGCACATACACCGACACAGACAATGACACACAAAGACACACGCACGCACGTGCGCACGCGCATAAACATGCACTGACACACGCACACGCACACACACATACAGACACACACACACATACAGACATGGACCCGCACATACACAGACACAGACACGCGCACACACACAGACATGCACGCGTGCGCGCTCACGCACGCACTCCATCGCATATGTACCCACACAGACACACACGCGCACACACGACACACACAAACACGCACGCGCATACGCACACACACAGACACACAGAGACACACGTACGCACGCGCCCGCGCACACCAGCAGGCACGCACGGGCGCAGGCTTACGCACACACAGAGGCAGGCACGCGCGCGCGTACACACGCACACCCAAGCAGGAGCACGCACGCGCCAACACACCCGCACGCAAACACGCACACGCACGCGTTCGCACCAAAACGCACGCTCGAACACAGCACACACGCACGCGCGTGCTTTGGCACCTAGACACGCACACGCACGGACACCAACACACACATACACACATACACACAGACACGCATACACACATGCATACAGACACACAAACACGGGCGCGCACGTACTCTTACAGACACAGACACGCACGCGCACACTCACAGCACGCACGTACGTACACAGGCACACGCGCGTGCGCGTAGACACATACATAGACACAGACCTACACACACACAGAGAGACACGCACGCGCGTTCGGAAACACACATGCGCGCGCATACACACATAGAGACACGCACACGCGCACACACACGCCCACACACGCGCACACACACAGACGCACGCACGCATGCGCACACGTACGCACACACATAGTCACGCACAGATTGGCATGCGCACACACAAACACACGCACACACACAGACTCGCATGCGCACACGCAAACGCAAGCACGCGCACACATATGCACACACGCGCGCGGACATGTACGCACGCATACGCACACAGAGACACACGCGTGCGCGTGCAGACACACAAACACACACATACACACACACGCGCACACACGCATGCACGTACACACACACACACGCATGTGCACACCCATACACATAGACACAGACAAAGACACGCAACACGAACGCCCGCGCGCGCCCGCACGCGCACACGCACGTGCACACACGCACGCACACACACGCACGCGCACAAATATGCACACACTCAGACACGCACAGACACGCATGCACGCGCGCATACACGCACATAGACACGCACACCCAGACGCGCACACACAGACACAGATACAGGCACACTGAGACAAACGCACGCACACACCCACCCGCACACACGCACGGACACAGACACGCACATATATGCATGCACACACACACACACGCACGCACACACACAGTCACGAACGCACGCACGCATGCACGCACACACACAGACATGCACACACACAGACACGCACGAGCGCACACACACACGCATACACACAGACACGCATGTGCGCACACACACACACACACACACACACACAGACACGCAGAGACACAAGTAAGCACGCGTGTGCGCGCTCATGTAAGCACACACACGCGCGCGTTTGCTCTCTTGAAGGCACACACACATAGAGACACACGCGCGCGCACACAAACATTCACGCACAGACACACACACTCACACACACGCACAGACACACACATCCACATACACACACACACACACAAACACACACAGAGACATGCATCCGCATGCACATAGACACGTACGCGCACACCCATATACACATACACAGATATGCGGCACACACGCACACACACCCACGCACACACACATGCACGCATGCACACACGCACACACTCAGACACGCACAAACACGCACGCGCGCACACATTCACACACATAGACATGCACACACGCACTTTCACACACACACACACACACACACACACACATAGACACGCACGCGCACGCGCGCACCGACAAACTTGCGCGCATGCGCTTACACACACACACACACGCATGCACGCACAGACCCGCACACACGCACACACACAGACACGCACAGACCCGCACACGCACACACACAGACACACACACACACACACAGACACGCATGCGCACACACACACACACAGACACACACGCAGGCAAGCACGCACACACACACGCAGGCACGCAGACACACAGACATAGACACGCAGAGACACAAACATGCAGGCGCCCACACATGTAAGCACACACGCACGCGCACGGGCGCTCCCAGGCGCACACACATAAACACACACAGACACACGCGCGCGCACAAATATGCAAGCAAGCACGCGCGTGCGCGTACAGTCACACACACACGCGCGCGCGCATGCACATCTGCATGCACAGACACACAGACATACACACACACACACAGACACAAACACACATATACACACATACACACACGCGCGCGCACGCACACGCGCGCACACACATAAAGACATGCACGCACACACAAACAGACGCGCATGCACGCACGCACACACACACACTCACACACACACAAATGCATGCACGCACACGCACGCACACACGCACATACACATCGACCCAGACACGCACAGACACGCACGCGCACACATAAACACAGGCACAGACACGCAGAGACAAACGCACACACACAGACCTACATGCGCACGCGCACGCATACGCACACACACATACACACACGCGCACGCACACACGCACACACATACGCACGCACGCTCGCACATACACACACGCGCGTACGCAGTCACGCGCGCACTCGTAAACACACGCACGCATGCGGTCACGTGCACGCGCGCACTTGTAAACACACGCACGCACACAGACACGCATGCACACACACACACACACACACACACACACACACACTCCCACGCACATACACCGACACAGACAATGACACGCAAAGACACACGCACACACGCACGTGCGCACGCGCATAAACACGCACTGACAAACGCACACGCGGACACACGCACAGACACACACACACACATACAGACACACACACGCACACACATAGACACACACACACACACACAGACACGCACGCGCGCACGCTCACTCACGCACTCCAACGCACATGTACCCACACAGACACACACACACACACGACACACACAAACACGCACGCGCACACGCACACACACAAACACACAGAGACACGTACGCACGCGCCCGCGCACACCAGCAGGCACGCACGCGCGCGGGCTTACGCACACACATAGGCAGGCACGAGCGTGTACACACGCACACCCAAGCAGGAGCACGCACGCGCCAACACACCCGCACGCAAACACGCACACGCACGCGTTCGCGCCAAAACGCACGCTCGAACACACACACGCACACACGCACGCGCGTGCTTCTGCACCCAGACACACACACATACACACATACACACATACACACAGACACGCATACGCACATGCACACAGACACACAAACACACGGGCGCACGTACACTCACAGACACAGACACGCACGCGCACACTCACAGCACGCACGTACGCAGACAGGCACACGCGCGTGCGCTTAGACACAGACATACACACACACAGAGAGACACGCACGCGCGTTCGCAAACACACAAACACACGCGCGCGCACGCACATACAGAGACACGCACACGCGCACACACACGCCCACGCACGCGCGCACACACAGACGCACGCACGCATGTGCTCACGTACGCACACACACAGTCACGCACAGATTGGCATGCGCACACACAAACACACGCACACACACAGAGTCGCATGCGCACACGCACACGCAGAGACACACACAAGCTTTTGCGCACACATATGCACACACGAGCGCGGACATGTACGCACGCACACGCACACAGAGACACACGTGTGCGCGTGCAGACACACAAACACACACACATACACACGCACGCACGCACGCATGCACGTACACACACACACACGCATGCGCACACCCATACACATAGACACAGACACGCAGCAAGCACGCCCGCGCGCGCCCACACGCACACACACACGTGCACGCATGCACACCCAAGCACCCACGCACCCACGCACCCACGCACAAATATGCACACACTCAGACACGCACAGACACGCACGCATGCACACACACACACACAGGCACGCACACCCAGACGCACACACACACAGATACAGACACGCGGATACAAACACACGCACGCACCCATACACAGACACACACGAGCGCGCACACACACACACACACGTATACACACAGACACGCATGTGCACACACACACACACAGACACAGACACGCAGAGACACACGTAAGCACGCGTGTGCCCCCTCATCTAAGCACACACGCGCGCGCTCGCGCTCTCGGAGGCACACCCACATAGAGACACACGCGCGCGCACACAAACATTCACGCACAGACACACACACTCACACACACGCACACACACACGCATCCACATACACACACACACACACACACACACACACACACACGCATCCGCATGCACACAGACACGCACGCGCACACCCATATACACATACACAGATACGCGGCACGCACACACACACACACACACACACTCACGCACGCACACTGGCACACACTCAGACACGCACAAACACGCACGCGCGCACACACACACACACATACACATAGACACGCACACACGCACGTACACACACAGACACGCAGAGATAAAAGCAGGCACGCGCGCGCTTGTGCAGACACACAAATACACACACACACATATACCCACGCACGCACACACACAGACACAGACACAGACACGCACGCACGCACGCACACGCACACACACACACACACACGCACCGAAAGCACGCACACGCGCACACACGTACACACATAGACACATACGTGCACATGCACACACAGACACAGACACACAGAGACAGACGCCCACACACACACGCATGCACACACGCACGCACATACACACACATATAAAGACACACACGCGCGCACACACAGACATACGCAAGCACGCGCGCACACAGACACACACACACACACGCATGCATCCATATACACACACACATAAACACGCATGTGTACGCACACAGACACACACACCCATGCACACACACACACACACACACGCACGCACGCACACACACACACATGCATGCACCCCCGCACACAAACACACGCACGCGTCACACACACGCACACACACAGACACGCACAAACACATACGCGCGCGCACACACACACACACACAGAGACACGCACGCGCATACGCATTCACAGACACAGACACGCAGAGACACACGCGCGAACGCGTCCACACACCCACGCACGCACACACATAAACACACACACACACAGAGACACACGCGCGCGCACACCGATATAAGCAGGCGCGCGTGCACACACATGCATACACACACGCACGCACACACATACACACATATACAGACACGCACGCGCACACGCACGCGCTCACGCACACACACACACAGACACACACGCACATACACACACGCGCGCACGCACACACACACACGCTCACTAACGTACGCACGCACGCTCACCCACACAGATACGCACATGCACGCACACACACGCGCACACATGGACACGCACTCGCACACGCATACAGACACACACAGACACACAGACATACACACACCACACGCACACGCATACAGACACACACAGACACCAACACACACACACGCGCGCGCGCGCACGCGCACACTCACACACATATATACAGACACGCACACACGCACACACACACACACACACAAGCACGCTCGTAAGTACATGCACGCATACACCCACACACACAAGCATGCTCGCAGGTACACGCACGCACGTCCTTACACACATACACACACGCACGCACGCACACGCACAAACACGCACACGCACAGAACCGCACGCGCGCGCACACACTCGCACACACACACAGACACACATGCGCACACGCACACACACACAGACACAGACACACAGAGACACACTCAAGCATGTGTGCGCGCACACATGTAAGCACACACGCACGCGCACGCGCGCACCCAGCCACACACACACACAAACACGCGCACGCACACACAAATATGCAAGCAAGCACGCGTGTGCGCGTACAGTCACACACACACACACACACGTGCATGCACGTATGCATGCACAGACACACAAACATACACACACACAGACACAAACACACATATATACACACACACACACATATACACATACACGCAGAGACACATGCGCTAGCACGCACGCACGCACGCACACACACACACACACACATAAAGACACGCACGCGCACACACACAGACACATAAAGACACGTACGCACACACACACACACACACACACACACACACATACAAACATAGACACAGACACGCAAAGAAACACGCACGCACGCGCCCGCGCACACCAGCAGGCACGCACGCACGCGTGGGCTTACATACACATAGGCACGCACGTGCGCGCGTAAACACACACACCCACGCAGGCGCAGGCGCGCGCCAACCCACCCGCACGCACACGCACGCGTTCGCTCCAACATGCACGCTCGGAAGCAAGCATACACGCACGCGCGTGCGTTGGCACCCAAACACGCACACACACGGACACACACACATACACACACACACAGACAAGAACGCGCGCACGCACACACGTATACACACAAACGCGCGCGCACGCACTTTCACACACACACACACACGCACGCACACACATAGACACGCACGCGTACACGCGCACACACGCACCAACAAACTTGCGCGCACGCGATTACGCACACACATACGCACGCACGCACAGACACGCACACACGTACACACACAGACACGCACACGCACACATATAGACACACACACACACACACAGACATGCATGCGCACACGCACACACACAGACACACGCGCAGGCAAGCACGCGCACACACACACACGCAGGCACGCAGACACACAGACACAGACACGCAAGCACGTGTGCGCGCACACATGTAAGCACACACGCAAGCGCACGCGCGCACCCAGGCACACACACATACACACAGACAGACACACGCGCGCGCGTGCGCGTACAGTCACACACACACACACACACGCGCATGCACGTACGCATGCACATACACACAGACATACACACACACACAGACACAAACACACATATACACACATACACACATGCATGCACAGACACATATGCGCGCACGCGCGAACACAAATAAAGACACGCACGCGCACACAAACAGACGCGCACGCACACACACTCTCTCACACACACATAAACGCACGCACGCACACGCACGCACACACACACCGGCACAGACACGCACGCGCACACACAGACACAGGCGCATACACGCAGAGACAAACGCACACACACACACACAACTGCACGCGCACGTACACGCACACACACATACACACGCGCGCACGCACAGACGTACACATACGCACGCACGCTCGCACATACACACACAAGTACACACACACGCATGCAGACACGCGCACACACTCGTACACACACGCACACACACAGACACGCATGTATACACACACACACACACACTCACACGCACATACACCGACACAGACAATGACACGCAGAGAGACACGCACGCACGCACGTGCGCACGCGCATAAACACACGCTGACACACGCACACACGGACACACGCACAGACACACACATACACATACAGACACACACACACACACACACACACACACACACACACACACACACACACACACACATGCACACACACAGATACGCACGCGCGCGCTCACGCACGCACGCACTCCAACGCACATGTACCCACACAGACACACACGACACACACAGAGACACACGCGCACACGCATACACACATAGAGACACACGCACGCACGCGCGCAGGCTTACTCACACACACAGGCAGGCACGCGCGCGCTGATCACACTAAAATTCACCGTATTTCTGACTCCGATTTCGCATGCATTCTTAGCTTTTATTGTTGTTTTGCTTTGTTATTGCTTTGTTTTCTTATGTTTTCAGGTTTTTATAATAATCGGAGCTGGAATCGGGAAAAGGAGCGAAAAAGGAGTGAAAACGGACGAAAACCTAGAAATTCAGCATTTTGCACTTACGGCACCCACTGTGGCGGGCGCCATGGGGTTAGCCATGACGTGGCCACGTCTCAAGACCACTCCTCAACCTCCAAGACCCACGATCCCCACTACATCATCCCCTGTAGGGACCGTGGCGGGCGCCATAGGCCTGTGGCGGGCGCCACAAGGCAAAAATCCTCAACCTCCACTTTTTAGTGGAGGGGCGTCCCGGTCATTTCGCGCTTCCAGTTTCTCCTATAAATAGGACCTTAGATTTTCGTTTTTCTTCATCCAGAATTAGAATTCTCTAGGCATATATCAGTTATAAAACAGTTGCCATTCCACATCGGGGTGCCTCTGCAATCGAGTGATCGAGTCTGTAATCTGTCTGTGGTTCGAGTTTTGGAGCACTCTGGAGGAAGTTAATCCTGCCGCCATTTTAATTCCAGTTAGTATTTTATTTTTCCGCATTGCTTTACTTTTATTTATTTTCTCGCACTTTACTTTGTTTACTTCCCGCACTCGCACATTTACGTTGTTTATTTCCCGCACTCGCACATTTACGTTGTTTATTTCCCGCACTCGCACATTTACGTTGTTTACTTCCCGCACTCGCACATTTACTTTGTTTACTTCCCGCACTCGCTTTAAATTACTCATATGAAAAACTATAAAAAGAATATTTACTTTATCATGTCTAACTAATCCCATAAAGGTTAGAATGTAAGGATCGTAATTAAACCAGTAATCAGTATAATTGTTCGTGGAAACACCCAAGGGCTATTTTATCTTTCAATTCAAGTAATTGTTTTTAACTATTTCAAAAACAGCCAAAAGCGCTTTGTATAGTTCATTAGGAGTTTTTAGATTAAAAAGAAAAGAGATTTTAAAACGATTTTCGGACGCGTTATGAGATTTAGAGTCTGGTTCATAAGAACCTCTTTTTGCTAAGAAGCCCAGGTTAAAATACTTTTCAACTTTGTTAAGAAACTATATTTCTTAAAAATAGGTTTACTACTCTAACGCAGTACGCACCTTTTTATCCGTGACAATAGGAGGGGTTGATTAGAGAGTACAACTCGGTTCTGAATACGCGAAAGCGACAGTTCCTGTTAAATTAGTTCTTTTCAAAGGAGAAAACATTGCCCATAAGTAGTTCCATTAACAAGTACTGGATTATCATTGATTACGTGAATTACATTCGAGCCTGTCTTTTATTTATTATTTAAAATTATAATTTTATTTACCATTGCACCCTTACTAAAACCCTTAAAAATAGTTGCCTTAGATAAACACCATAACAACAGGTACGATAGATTGACACTTGGTCTCTGTGGATTCGATAATCTTTTATATTACTTTGACGTGATTCGTACACTTGCGAAAAAACACGCATCAAGTTTTTGGCGCCGTTGCCGGGGACCAATATCGTCAAATTTCATTACCCTGTAGTTATACCGTTTAGACTAAGGTTGTAACCCACCGGTCAATGCGAAAGACTCGCAGTGCCGGAAGTTTAGTAGACCCTCTAGCTGAACCTGAACGTTACACTCGCGCACGTTTATTTTTCCATAGGAATAGGAGAGTTATGGCCGAAGATCAAAACCGAAGACCTCTTAAGGACTTCGCCCAACCATCAAACGAGGAACCTAGTTCCAGTATAGTAAACCCCGCTATCCCAGCCAATAATTTTGAACTTAAACCATCCCTGCTGCAATTAGTGCAACAGAGACAATTCGCAGGTCTCGCTACTGATAACCCAAACCAACATTTAAAAAACTTTCTTCAGTTAGCAGACACCTTTAAGACCAATGGAGCTTCTCCTGAGGCAATACGCTTAAGATTATTTCCCTTTTCCCTCAGAGATAAAGCTCTATCATGGTTAGATTCCCTTCCACCCAATTCAATAACAACTTGGGATGACCTTAGAAAAGTTTTCCTTGCTAGATATTTTCCCCCAAGTAAGACCGCTTTTCTTCGAAACCTAATAACTAGATTTACCCAACACCAAGGAGAGTCGTTGTTCGAAGCCTGGGAGAGATATAAAGAACTATTAAGAGCATGCCCACACCATGGCTTACAGAATTGGCTAATCATCCAAACCTTCTATAATGGACTTCTTTATAACACTAAAATGACCATCGACGCTGCCGCTGGTGGCGCACTGATGAACAAACCTTACCCTGAAGCTAGTGCCCTTATCGAGGATATGGCCCAAAACCATCAATCATGGGGAGTAGAACGAGCGACAGTGGAAAAGAAGGAAGCCCAAGGAGGAATACATGAGCTAAGCTCTATAGACATGATGCAGGCTAAAATGGACGCGTTGGCCCTTAGAGTCGAACATATGTGTACAACTCCGAATACTGTTGCCGCAGTTTCGCCGAATTGTGAGATATGTGGAACGCAAGGACACCAATCCGCCGAATGCAATCTGTTGAATGAAACCAACACTGAGCAAGTGAACTATACCCAAGGGAACCCATTTTCAAACACATATAACCCTGGATGGAGGAATCACCCAAACTTCTCCTACAAAAATAATAACCCTATCCAAAATACCGCACCTCCGAGACAACAAGGTTACCAAGCCCCTAGAACAAATCAACCTATGCAACCTGTACCACCTAGCCCGAGCTTTGAGGAAGTTGTAAAAGATTTTATCGTTGCTCAAAAACAACAAAACAAAGAGTTCATGAACCATAACGTCCATGTTAACGAACTAATTACCAAGTTAGGAGCCAAGGTTGATCAAATTATTACTCATAATAAGATGCTTGAAACCCAGATCTCTCAGGTAGCGTTAAACCAAGCCCCACAGACTACACCTGGAGGACAGTTCCCTGGACAACCTCAACAAAACCCGAAAGGGCAAGCTAATGCCATTACTCTACGAAGTGGAACCGCTTATAAGGAACCTTTAAACCCTAGATTAAGTGAGCCCGAAACTTCTGAGAGGAATGAGGAAAAGGAACCAGAGAAGCCTGAAACCCCGGAAAGTCAAGAAAAGGGAGAAGAACCTAAAAATAAAACCTATGTAC
The DNA here is from genome assembly GCA_963859935.3 of Lathyrus sativus. NCBI lineage: Eukaryota > Viridiplantae > Streptophyta > Magnoliopsida > Fabales > Fabaceae > Lathyrus > Lathyrus sativus. The sequence continues at coordinate 33,603 of CAWUDS030001149.1, forward strand.
CGCCACCGCCATACAAACCACCAATACCTTACCCTCAAAGATTAAAGAAAACCCAAATCGATAATCAATATCAAAAATTCGTTAAGGTTATAGAAAAACTTCACGTAGAAATCCCCTTTACAGAAGCCATCACCCAAATACCTTCTTATGCTAAGTTTCTCAAAGACATACTTACGAATAAACGTAGACTCGAAGATCCGAAACCCGTGGAATGTAATTCTATTTCCGAAAATAGGTTAGCAAAGAAAGATAAAGATCCCGGAAATTTTTCCATTCCTTGTGTTTTGGGGAATCATGTCATCGAAAAAGCTTTTCTAGACTTAGGAGCTAGTGTGAGCTTAATGCCTTTAGCAGTTTGTGAGAGATTAAACTTAGGAGAATTACAACCTACTAAGATGTCACTTCAATTAGCCGATAAATCCGTTAAATACCCTATAGGCATACTTGAAGACGTCCCTGTTAGGATAGGTCAGCTGTTTATACCTACTGATTTTGTTGTCATGGACATTAAAGAAGATGACGACATACCAATCCTCCTAGGTAGACCGTTCTTATCGACTGCTGGAGCCGTAATAGATGTTAAAAAGGGAAAACTAACTTTTGAGGTAGGTGGCCAGAAGATAGAATTTATATTGTCAAAATTTCTTATGGCACCTATGATAGGAGATTCTTGTTATGCCTTAGATATCATCGAAGAATGTATTAGGGAATTAGAACAAGAAGAAGAAATTGAATCTATAAAATTGCCATCAACCCTTATTTTGGAAGATGACAATTATAAAACACCCTACATTGATGATAACCTTCACGAATGTTTATCTCTAACCCCAGATCCTATGCCTTGCCCTATAAAACCGACCGTAAAACTTAAGGAACTGCCTAAAAACCTGAGATATGAATTTCTTGATGAAGATATGAACCGTCCAGTTATAGTCAGTGCTACCTTAAACCAAGAAGAAACCGATCAATTATTAGAAGTTTTACGTAGGTACCCCTCAGCCTTAGGATATAAGATCTCTGATCTAAAAGGAATAAGCCCATCCGTATGCATGCATCGGATTTTGCTTGAAGAAGATTCAAAACCTTCTAGAGAACACCAACGTAGAATAAATCCTATAATGAGTACTGTAGTTAAGACTGAAGTTCTTAAGTTACTAGAGGCAGGTATAATATATCAGATCTCGGACAGTAAATGGGTGAGTCCTGTGCATGTAGTACCTAAAAAGGGAGGCATCACAGTCGTGCAAAACGAGAAGGGCGAACCTGTAGCAAAAAGAACTGATGGAGGTTGGCGTATGTGCATAGATTATAGAAAATTAAATAAAGCAACTAGGAAGGACCATTTCCCATTACCATTCATAGACCAAATGTTGGAGCGCCTAGCCAGACACTCTTACTTTTGTTATTTAGATGGATACTCAGGATTCTTCCAAATACCTATTCACCCCGAAGATCAAGAAAAAACTACCTTTACATGCCCAGTTGGAACCTTTGCCTATAGAAGAATGCCTTTTGGACTTTGTAATGCTCCTGCAACTTTCCAACGCTGCATGATGTCTATCTTTGCTGATTATTTGGATGGAATCATGGAAGTATTTATGGACGATTTCTCAGTCTGTGGGTCAGATTTCAAAAATTGTCTTGTCAACCTTGAGAAAATCCTGGAGAGATGTGTGGAGGTAAACCTTGTGCTAAATTGGGAAAAATGTCATTTCATGGTCACCGAAGGGATTGTTTTAGGACATGTAGTTTCCGAAAAAGGTATAGAGGTAGATAAAGCAAAAATAGAAGTCGTAGAGAATCTAAAACCGCCGAAGACTATCAGGGAGATAAGAAGTTTTCTTGGACATGCCGGATTTTACCGACGTTTTATCAAGGATTTCTCCAAAATAACAAAGCCCTTAACTGGTCTTTTAATGAAAGATGCTGAGTTCATCTTCGATGAAAAATGTACTGAAGCATTTAATCTTCTGAAGCAAGCTCTGATTTCAGCACCTATAATGAAACCCCCTGATTGGTCGGAACCGTTTGAGATAATGTGTGACGCCAGTGATTATGCTGTTGGAGCCGTTCTAGGTCAGAGAAAAGATAAGAAGTTACATGTGATTTATTATGCCAGTAGAACCCTAGACGCTGCACAGCTCAACTACGCAACAACCGAAAAGGAGCTCCTAGCTGTAGTTTTTGCAATAGACAAATTTAGACCTTATCTAGTAGGAGCCAAGATTATAGTTTACACCGACCATGCTGCCATTCGTTACTTACTAAGCAAAAAGGATGCCAAGCCTAGGTTACTTCGATGGATTCTATTATTACAAGAGTTTGATTTGGATATCCGTGACAAGAAAGGCACTGATAATGTGGTAGCTGATCACCTATCTAGGCTAGAATACCTGAAACCTGATCCAGTACCCATAAATGACGATTTTGCCTACGATAGACTGATAGCCCAACTAGAAACCATTGAAGATGATAACCCAGACCCTCATGAGCAATTTCATAAATCCTTAGCTATAAGCAATGTACCTTGGTATGCAGATTTTGTTAATTACCTAGCCGCTGACATCATACCCCCTGATCTAAACTACCACCAGAAGAAGAAGTTCTATAGTGATGTGAGAAACTTCTATTGGGACGATCCATTTCTTTTCAAGAGAGGTAAAGATGGCATTTTCCGCCGTTGTGTTCCAGAAGAAGAGGTAAATAATATAATTGAGCATTGTCACTCTGCACCCTATGGTGGACATGCAAGCACATCTAAGACCTACGCCAAGATTCTTCAAGCTGGCCTATTCTGGCCTACTATGTGGCGTGATGTCCATGCTTTCATTGTCAAGTGTGACAGATGCCAACGCACAGGAAATATTTCAAGATGTAATGAAATGCCGTTAAGAAATATCCAAGAAGTAGAACTCTTCGACGTGTGGGGTATGGACTTTATGGGACCGTTCCCACCATCTTTTGGAAATCAGTACATATTAGTAGCTGTTGACTACGTGTCTAAATGGATTGAAGCTATCGCCGCACCCACAAACGACACCAGAGTAGTCATCAAATTATTCAAGAATTATATATTTCCCAGGTTTGGAACACCCCGTTTAGTCATAAGTGATGGAGGATCACACTTCATATCGAGAATATTTGATAAACTTTTAAGCAAGTATGGAGTTAAGCATAGAGTAGCAACACCATACCACCCACAGACCAATGGACAAGTGGAAGTATCTAATAGGGAGATAAAACAAATCCTCGAGAAGACTGTCTCTATATCTAGAAAAGATTGGTCGCAGAAACTTCAAGAAGCATTATGGGCCTATAGAACCGCTTTCAAAACTCCTATAGGAACAACCCCTTATCAACTGGTCTATGGAAAATCATGTCACTTACCATTTGAGTTGGAGCATAAGGCCTATTGGGCCATCAAAACTTTGAATTTGGATTACTTGACAGCTGGTGAGAAACGTATCCTTGATATCCACAAATTAGAAGAGCTCAGACAATCTGCCTACGAAAATGCCATCATATACAAAGAAAGAACAAAAGCTTGGCATGACAAAAGAATCATAAGAAGAGACTTCAAAATAGGCGATCCTGTTCTCCTGTTCGATTCTAGGTTACGACTATTTCCAGGTAAACTCCGTTCGAGATGGACTGGCCCTTTCGAAGTATCTAAGATCCTGAGATCCGGTGCTATTGAAATCAAGAACCAAACATGTAAACCGTTCATAGTCAATGGACAGAGGTTGAAGCCCTACGAAGGAGGTGACATTCCAACAACATACACCTGTCATACTCTGAGTGATCCACCATATCCTTCCAATGATGTTTAAATATCGGTCGTCGAGCTAATGACGTTAAACAAGCGCTGCATGGGAGGCAACCCATGGTTTTTCTTATTTTTGTACTTTTTATTTTTACTTTATTTTAATTTGTTTATTTTATTATTATGTCAGGACTCACGATTGAATGTTTTATGTGCTTTCAGGACTTGTTTGCTAACCTTGTACAGAATGCAGAACCCTGATGACATGCACGTGGCCTTTAGAGATGATGCACAGAGAGAGCGTTACTATGTTCACATGAGACGCCCTATGGCTCCTACCAGGTACCCTGACCATGTCTGCATGGATGCCTTGGGGATAGAGCCAAGCATCAGATTTTTATGCCATCAACTCCAGTGGGACCAGTTTGACGACAGGAACGACACTTATAGGAACTTGACTCTTGAGTTCCTCAGCTCGTTTCATCATGACCCTTGGGCTGGACCCGATGGACTCGCTGTTTTCAGGTTGTTCGGGATTGACTACTCATTCTCTCACAAAGAGTTTGGTGATTTACTAGGTTTCCAGACTACTCCTGATGCTATTCCAGAGACTCCGATGGGGTATTTTATGAGCAGAGAAGTGGAAAAGTTTTGGACTAAAATATCAGGCGGAGGGAGCCAAGATCCTTCTACCCAGTTTTCTCAGGTAATCCACAACCCTGCATTGAGGTACTTCCAGATGATTCTAGCACATTCTTTCCTAGGTTTTCCAGATACAGAGACACTGCTAAGTGAAGAGGAGATTTTCCTACTGTTTTGTGCGACTCAGTCTCGCCCTGTTGCTTGTGGCAACTTTCTACTGAAGAGCCTTGCTAGTGTTGCCAGATCATCAGTAGGAATCATCCATGTCGGTGGGATTGTTACACAGATTGCTACTGCATTGGGTTTGTCTCGCAAGCTATTGCACCTCAGGACCTTCTGCTGCTACACCACCCTAGATATTGATTTTTGTCTTGATAGAGGACTGATGAGGAGGGCTTCTTTTGAGCCCAACATGTTTAGATTGCTGATCGAAGGTGAAGCGATACACTACTTTACATTACCAGATCCGCTGATGACCAGTGTCCATGATCCTGCCAATTGGAGTTATGCTCTAGAGGGTTATGGAGAGACTGTCGAAGAGCCGAAATCGCCTCCCGCCGCTGAGTACACTCCTACACCTCTTACTCCCCGAATCACTGTTATGTCTAACAATATGTCTCTGCAGCCACCCGACCTACAAACACAGATTTATGAGCTCCGCAAAGAGACTGCCCTGCTCAAGCAGGAAGTGGCAGACTTAGAGTTACAGATGCAGGTTTCTGATCTCACTCATGCCTCAGAGACCGATGCTCTACATCAGGCGATCGACGAGCTTCGGAGGGAGATAGCTGAGATTCGTAGATCAAGCCAGGATAAGAAACCTACCACATGACTCATTCCACCCTGACAGCACTACCCTAGTATTTAACTTCGTTTTATTTATCGCATTTCCAGACATATTTTACTTTATTGCAGCTTTTATATTTTCATGCACTTTGAATTCCTTATATATATACATATTATGCACTAATTTTTATTTTTTCTTTTTCTTTTTTGATTTTTAATTATTTTATTTTTGTCGTGCAAAGAAAAAAATATATAAGACAAAAATATGCAAGCCAATGCCTTGAAAAGAAGAAGAAAACGCTATTCAGACCCCCCGGAAGACAAAGGTGCAAGGAAGGCCCAAAGGAGGATCCAAAACCACAAGGCCCAGGAATTGGCCTTGTGGCGGGCGCCATAGGCCCTGTGGCGGGCGCCACACCGTTGTCATCATCAAATACGGGATTCAATCCCCATTTCCACCATTTTCATCCCTTTCTTCACCAAAAACCCATTTTTCCAACCTTCCAAATCCTCCTTGAACCCCATTAAAGCTCCCCCATTTCCAAAATACCCTCCATCCATAAAACATATCCAACATCCATTTCCATTTTCATCCATCAAAAACCAAAAAAATCAAAACTTTATCATTCCCCTCATAAACCACTTTTCTACCATTTTCACTACCTAAGGAGCTTTTCAACAATGGAGTTCAACGGATTTATTCTTCGTGATGGAAGACCGGGCGAAAGGCAACGGAAAATTATTCAGAGGCTTCAAAGTCGAGAAATCCTCTCGACTAGGTACGTCGACGATAACTGTCTGTATGCTTTGGGTATTCATCATAGTGTTTTTAATTTATTAGAATTTCTAGGCTTGCATAAAATTTTCATTAATCAGGAACCTACCTATGAGAGGCTGACAACTGAGTTTTTGAGTTCTTTGATATACACTGTCAGTCCTGACACTGCTAGCACTGTCGGTACTATTATTTTTAGACTATTTGGAATTGAATATGAATTCAGTACCAATGAGCTAGCAGATTTGTTAGGAATCCCTCATAGGGAAGGTTCGATTTGTGAGGCACCTTTGGATGCTGAATGGTCGGCCGAGGTATTTACCTTCTGGCTAAGGCTTTCAAGTACTTCAATTAATTCTTTTGAAGGGATACTTGCGTCGACCATTCACAACCCGGCCATAAGAGTTTTTAGACTTCTTTTGGCATGTACTATTTTTGGCCGGGAAAGTCCAAACAAGGTTAATGCTCGTGAACTCCTATTTTTGCAAGGATGCCTCACTAGAACCCACATCAATCCGGTCCCGTTTATGCTTGCCCACATGACTTTATTTACTAATAAAACAGGACCGATTGTTTTTGGAGGGCTTGTTACGTCTATTGCTCGGGCTCTTGGCCTGAATGATGAGATAGCTACGCTTGAACCACTACCTCCTCGCACAATTAATTTAAAATTTCTGAAAGACATGAAATTGTGCCGAACAAGGAGAGAAGGTGGTTATGAGTTGATGGTTCATGGGGTAGCTATCCCATCTGTTGCTTTACCATGCAGTAGACGTACTGATGTACGTGATGAAAGGAACTGGACCTATGATCTTAATGCTCCACGTGTTTTGGGTCCACTTCCTCCTAATATTCCCGATGGGGAGGCACATGACACTGATGATGAGTATGATCGGAGAGAGCAGTCTCCCATCCCTCACATGTCCCCCCATCGTCCTTCACAGTCACACACTGCACCATCTTCCTCTAACCCTGTTGCAGGTACTGCTCCCGGATTCTTTGTCACCGAGGAGATGTGGCGTGATATGACAGCTAGAGAAGAAAGGCGTGATGGCCTTCTCTCTACTATTTCACAGCAGCTGACGGACAATATGAGCTTCATGCAACAATCGCGATTGGTTTCGGATCGTTCCTATAACAACGTTTGCCGTACCTTGAACGCTATTTCATTAGAGCAGAACCGTCAGAGAGAGTTCAACAGCCGACACTACCAGCTTGTAGAGGCTACTCAGGGTTCCATCTTGGGTAACCTTCGAGAAGTCCGGAGTGCTCAGGCTGCTTTATCAGCACGACTCGACCGGAGGGACCAGCATCGTAGTAGATCCCGTCGCTCCAGACCATCACATCAGGACGGCGAAGGCACCAGTGCCCCTCCTCAGTAGTCTTTTTCCAGGTTACCCCCCTTATCTTATTTCGAAACATTGGGGACAATGTTCGATTTAAGTGTGGGAGGGGATATTTTATTGCTTTCTGTTATTTCCCTTTTTAGTTAATTTCCTTTCAGTTATTTCCCTTTTCAGTAATTTATTTTTCTTAGATAATGCATGAGTCTGACGAGTCACCAGTATAGTGTCTTTTTAGTTCATCTTCATTTTTTCCCATTTCCTTAGCCTTACCAGAAAATTTTTAAAAAGAAAACAATGTTGTTTCACATGTTTTTTGGGCTTTGAGACAGGTTTAGATTAGGATGTGGTGACTTAGGTCAACTTTTTGAAACATCAGAACCATTTTAGCACCATAGACCTCTTGAATATAGGAATCACTCCTAAACCCCACCACCATGGCCTTTACTATCATTCAAAAAATTGTCCTAAGTAGTTTATTTTAGCAGTCAGCTCCGGCCTAAGCATACTCTACGTAGGGGGCCGATGAATATAAGTGAATGATCCAGTGCTAATAAAAAAAAAAAAAAAAAAAAAAAAGGCAAACTCTGGTATAGGTGACCCTCACAAAGTCATTTAAACCGAAAAAAGAGAAGAAAAAAAATTTTTGCCACAAAAAGAAAAAAATTGCAAGTCACCTATTGTTAGTTGGTTCAGAGGTATCTGGCACTGAACTTGGTAGGGCGGATTACGATCCGATCCCCCGCAGCTACATTTAGGCGAAATAAAAACAGGTTTACACATGCTTATGTGCCAGAAACCTTATGTCATGGATCAGAATCACTAACCGGTCACTCTACTATGAAGCATGTACGGATAACGGGCTTAATGTGATTGCGCCTGAATGAAAAGGACACAAAAAGATGAGAAGATAGGCCTAGGTATCGTGGGATGACATGGAGTGGTTAATATAGGATTGAAGTTTGTGTTTGTGTTACTATGGTACCCTTGGTTCACTTAGTTAGTATCTGTCACTGCATCCTGACTTGAACTTAGAATCCCTTTAGCCCAAAGACAAGTGTTGACACCATATTTTCTTAAGCTTTAATGTTTGCTTGAGGACAAGCAAAGGTTTAAGTGTGGGAGAATTTGATCACACTAAAATTCACCGTATTTCTGACTCCGATTTCGCATGCATTCTTAGCTTTTATTGTTGTTTTGCTTTGTTATTGCTTTGTTTTCTTATGTTTTCAGGTTTTTATAATAATCGGAGCTGGAATCGGGAAAAGGAGCGAAAAAGGAGTGAAAACGGACGAAAACCTAGAAATTCAGCATTTTGCACTTACGGCACCCACTGTGGCGGGCGCCATGGGGTTAGCCATGACGTGGCCACGTCTCAAGACCACTCCTCAACCTCCAAGACCCACGATCCCCACTACATCATCCCCTGTAGGGACCGTGGCGGGCGCCATAGGCCTGTGGCGGGCGCCACAAGGCAAAAATCCTCAACCTCCACTTTTTAGTGGAGGGGCGTCCCGGTCATTTCGCGCTTCCAGTTTCTCCTATAAATAGGACCTTAGATTTTCGTTTTTCTTCATCCAGAATTAGAATTCTCTAGGCATATATCAGTTATAAAACAGTTGCCATTCCACATCGGGGTGCCTCTGCAATCGAGTGATCGAGTCTGTAATCTGTCTGTGGTTCGAGTTTTGGAGCACTCTGGAGGAAGTTAATCCTGCCGCCATTTTAATTCCAGTTAGTATTTTATTTTTCCGCATTGCTTTACTTTTATTTATTTTCTCGCACTTTACTTTGTTTACTTCCCGCACTCGCACATTTACGTTGTTTATTTCCCGCACTCGCACATTTACGTTGTTTATTTCCCGCACTCGCACATTTACGTTGTTTACTTCCCGCACTCGCACATTTACTTTGTTTACTTCCCGCACTCGCTTTAAATTACTCATATGAAAAACTATAAAAAGAATATTTACTTTATCATGTCTAACTAATCCCATAAAGGTTAGAATGTAAGGATCGTAATTAAACCAGTAATCAGTATAATTGTTCGTGGAAACACCCAAGGGCTATTTTATCTTTCAATTCAAGTAATTGTTTTTAACTATTTCAAAAACAGCCAAAAGCGCTTTGTATAGTTCATTAGGAGTTTTTAGATTAAAAAGAAAAGAGATTTTAAAACGATTTTCGGACGCGTTATGAGATTTAGAGTCTGGTTCATAAGAACCTCTTTTTGCTAAGAAGCCCAGGTTAAAATACTTTTCAACTTTGTTAAGAAACTATATTTCTTAAAAATAGGTTTACTACTCTAACGCAGTACGCACCTTTTTATCCGTGACAATAGGAGGGGTTGATTAGAGAGTACAACTCGGTTCTGAATACGCGAAAGCGACAGTTCCTGTTAAATTAGTTCTTTTCAAAGGAGAAAACATTGCCCATAAGTAGTTCCATTAACAAGTACTGGATTATCATTGATTACGTGAATTACATTCGAGCCTGTCTTTTATTTATTATTTAAAATTATAATTTTATTTACCATTGCACCCTTACTAAAACCCTTAAAAATAGTTGCCTTAGATAAACACCATAACAACAGGTACGATAGATTGACACTTGGTCTCTGTGGATTCGATAATCTTTTATATTACTTTGACGTGATTCGTACACTTGCGAAAAAACACGCATCACGCGCGTAGACACGCACACCCAAGCAGGAGCACGCACGCGCCACACACAGACATGCAGAGACAAAAGCAGGCACGCACGCGCGTGTGCAGACATACAAATACATACACACACACACACACACACACACACACGCACACACAGAAACAGACACGCACGCACGCACGCACCCACGCACACACACACTCACACACACACACACACACACGGAAGCACGCACAAGCGCACGCGCAAGCACACCTGCACACACACACACACACACACACACACACACACACACACAGACACGTACACGCACACGCACACACACACAGACACGCAGAGACAGACGCCCGCATGCTCACGCGCACCCACACACACACATAGAGACGCAAGCGCGCACACACGTACGCAAGCACACACACACACACATCCATATACACACACACACACACATAAACACGCATGCGGACGCACACAGACACGCACGCGCACAGAGACACAGACACGCGGCACGCACGCCAGCGTGCGCACACACACACACACACATCCACGCACGCACGCACACGCACATACGCACAAACATGCACGCTCACAGTCACACACACGCAAACACATAGACATGCACACGCACGCATACACACACAGACACAGACACGCAGAGACACAAGCACACACGCGCGCGTATGTGCAGACACGCGCACACACACGCATGCACACACACACAGACACGCACGCACACATACACACACACGTATGCACGCACCCCCGTACACAAACACACGCACACACACACACAGACACGCACGCACAGACACACATATGCGCACAGACACACACACGCACACACACAGACACAAACACGCACACGCACACACAGACACAGACACAAACACACAGAGACACAAGGGCGAACGCGCGCGCACACCCATGCACGCACACACATAAACACACACACACATAGAGACACGCGCGCGCGCACACAAACATAAGCAGGCGCACGCGGACACACGCAGGCACACACACACTCACGCAAACACGCACAAACACGCACGCGCACACAGACACGCACACACACACACGCACGCACGCACACACACACAGACACACAGACACACATGCGCACGCACGCACGCAGTCACACACGCGCACACACACACACAGACATGCACGCACACGCACACACACCGACACGCTCGCACACACGCACACACACACACACGCACGCATGCACACACACACACACAGACACATACACAGACACACACGCACACACACACACAGACAATGAGACGTAGAGACACACGCGCGCACGCACAAGCACACACACGCACACACACGCACACACACACGCACACGCACACACACAGAGACACACACACAGACATGCACACATATACAGACACACACGCCCACACACACAGACAC
>CAWUDS030001149.1:50000-102500 GCA_963859935.3 Lathyrus sativus
ACGCACACACACACACATAAGCACGCTCGCACGCACACGCACGCACGCACGCACCCTCACACATACACACGCACGCACGCACCCTCACACACACGCACCCTCACACACACACACACAAACACACACACACACACACACACACACACACACACACATACAAACACGCACGCACACACTTACACACACACATACAGACATGCACACGCACACACACAGACACACACACACACACAGACAAGCACGCTCGCACGCATACGCACGCACCCTCTCACACACACACACATACAGACACGCACGCACGCACGCACGCGCACACAACACACACACAAGCACGCTCCCACGCACACGCACGCACCCTCACACATACACACACACACACACACTCACACACAGACACACACAAACACGCACGCACGCACCCTCACACATACACACACACACACACACACACACACACACTCACACAAACACACACAAACACGCACGCACGCACACCATCACACATGCACGCACGCAGGCGCATACGCGCACACACACACACAGACATGCACGCACGGTCGCACATACACATACACGCACGCAAGCATGCAGACACGCACACGCACGCATGCAGACACATACGCACGCACAGGCACACACACAGACACGCACACACACACACAAACACACTCGCACATACACACACACACACACGCATGCATGCACGCACAGGCACACTGACACACACACGCTCGCACATACACAAACACAAGCACGCAGGAACGCGCGCACACACACACGCACGCGCGCACACTCACACTGACACGCACACACACACACACACAGACACGCAAGCACGGTCGCTCATACATATATACACACGCACGCAAGCTCGCAGACACGCGCACGCACGCTCGCAGACACACGCGCACGCAACATACACACACAGACACGCACACACACACACACACACTCGCACATACACACACACACACACACACACACACACACACACACACACACGCATGCATGCGCGTAAGCAGACACACGCATGCACACACAAACACACGCATACACACAGACACATACACAAACAAACACACGCACACACACACACGCAGAGACAATGTGACATAGAGACACACGCCCGCACGCACTCGCTCACAAGCACCCACACGCACACATGCACACACACACACACACACACACTGAGACACACACACAGACACACACACATATACAGACACGCACGCCCACAAACACAGACACGCGCGCACACACTGACACGCACACACATATAAACACACACGCCCACACACACAGACACGCGCGCACACACAGACACGCACGCAAGCACGCGCTCACACACACACACACGCGCACACACACACACGCTAGCACGCACGCGCACACACGTGCACCCACACAGACACGCACGCGCACAAACACACACAAAGACACGCAGACGCGCAAGAACGCATGCGCACACACACACATACAGACACGCAGAGACACAAGAAAGCACGCGCGCACAAACATGCAGGCACGCAGACACACGCACGCACGCGCACGGGTGCGCCAACTCACCCGCACGCACACACGCACACAAACGCGCGTGCGCGCCAACTCACACGCACAGAAGCACGAACACACGCACGCGCGCACAGGCACACTGACACACACACACACACAGAGACACACACACACATACACACACACACACACACACACATAGACATAGACACATACAAACACGCACGCGCGCAGACACACGCACACATGTGCACGCGCACGTACGCTCACACACACACACACACACACACACACACACACACATACAGCACACATGTACGCACACAGGAACACGCGCGCGTGCAGATTCACACACACACACACGCACACACATACACACAGAGACACGCCGCGCGCATTCACACGCACGCACACACGCACGCACACACACACACACACATACACACACACACAGACACGCACGCGCACACACAGACAAGCACGCACGCACGCACACACAGACGCAGGCACGCGCACACGCAGACACACACAGATACGCACGCGCACACACAAACACACAGACACGCCGCGCGCATTCGCATGCACACACACACATACACACACACACACAGACACGCACGCGCACACACAGACAAGCACGCACGCACGCACACACAGGCGCACGCACGCGCACACGCAGACACACACAGATACGCACGCGCACACACAACACACAGACACGCAGCGCGCATTCACACGCACACACACACATACACACACACACAGACACGCACGCGCACACGCAGACGCACGTACGCGCACACGCAGACACACACAGATACGCACGCGCACACGCAGACACACACAGATACGCACGCGCACACACAAACACACAGACACGCAGCGTACACACACACTTAGAGACACAGACACGCAGAGACACAAGTTAGCACGCGCGCGCAAACTCACGCGCACGCACAAAGAGACACACGCGCGCGCATACACATACACGAACACACGCCCTTGCGCGCATAGACACACAGACACACACACACGCACGCATGCACATACACACACACGCGCGCGCACACACCCATACACACAGACACCCAGCACGCCCGCGTGCGCATCGCGCACACACACGCACGCACGTGCACGCCCGCACGCTCTCACACACAAGCACCCACACAGACACGCACAGACACGAACGCACACACACACACACACACACACACATAGACACGTACATGCATACGCACTCGCACACCCACAGACACAGATACGCAGAGACACACGCACGCATGCGAGCGTGCATACTCACACAGACGCCCATGCAAACGCACACAGACACAGACACGCACACACTCACACAAACGCGCAGACATAGACACACACACACGCACGCCTAGACACACAGACACAGACACGCAGAGACACAAGCACGCACGTGCACGCCCGCACGCTCTCACACACAAGCACCCACACAGACACGCACAGACACGAACGCACACACACACACACACACACATAGACACGTACATGCATACGCACTCGCACACCCACAGACACAGATACGCAGAGACACACGCACGCATGCGAGCGTGCATACTCACACAGACGCCCATGCAAACGCACACAGACACAGACACGCACACACTCACACAAACGCGCAGACATAGACACACACACACGCACGCCTAGACACACAGACACAGACACGCAGAGACACAAGCACGCACGTGCGTGCGTGTGCAGACACACAAACACACACACACACACGCACGTACACACACACAGATACGCACACACGCACACACGCCCTCACACAAACACACGCACACACACACACACACGCCCTCACACAAACACAGAAACAGACAGACACGCACGTGCACATACACACACAGAGACACGGACGCGCATACGCACACACAGACACAAACACAGAGACGCAGAGACACACGCACCCACGCACGCGCACACACGCACACACACGCACACACACAGACACAGGCGCGCGTACACACGCACATGTAGGCGCGCGCGCACACACGCACGCACATACACACACACACACCCACAAACAGACACGCGCACGCACACGCACACACGAACATACACACACACACACACACACACACACACGTGCACACCCACTCACGCACACACACACGCTCACACACACAGACACGCCCACTCATGCACGCACGCATGCTCACACATACAGACACACGCGCGCGCACACACACAGACACGCATGCGCACACGCACACTCACGCACACAGACACGCAGAGACACACGCAGGCGCGTGTGCACACAGACACGCACGCGTACAGACACATAGACACTCACAGAAACACACACACAGACATACACACACACACACATACACACACACACACACACGCACGCGCGCATGCACACACGCAATCAAACAAACGCGCGCGCACGCACTTACCCACACGTGCACACACACACACACACATACGCACGTGCGCACGCGCACACACACACACAAACAAACTCGCGCGCACGCAGTTGCACAAACACACACACACACGCACGCACGCATGCACACACGCACACACTCACGCGCGCGCACACGTAGGCACGCACAGACCCGCATGCACACACACACACACGCACGCACCCTCACGCATACACACCCAGACACGCACAGAGAGGCACGCGCACACACACACACACACACACACACATAGACACGCAATCGCACATGCACACACTGACACAGACATGCAGAGACACACGCAAGCATGCGTGCGTGCACACACGTAAATACACACGCGCGCGTGTTTCCATGTGTGTGTGCCTGCACGAGCGCGTGCGCGCCCGCTGTGTCATTACGTGTGTGCACACAAACACGCACGCACGCGCGCGCACACAGACAAACACACACGCACACATGCACATACACACAGACACACACGCGCGCACACACACACAATCACACACACGCACACGCACACACATAGACACGCACGCGTGCACACACAGACACAGACAGAAGCACCCACGCGCGCGTGTGCAGACACACAAACACACACAAAAGCGCGCGCGCACGCTCGGACTTTCGCTTGCACGCACACACACAGACACTCACGTGCGCACAAACACCCACGCGCGTGCACATGCACACACAGACACAGACACGCACCCAGGTACGCACACACATACACACACACACAAAGACACCAGCACGCGCCCGCACACGCACACACACACATAAAGAGACACACGCGCACACACACACACACACACGCACACACAGCCACGCACCCGCACGCACCCGCACACACACACACATACACATACAGAAACACACGCATGCACGCACGCACACACACATGCACACACATACACACGCACGCACGCACACACACGCGCACACACACAGACACAAGCACGCATGCACGCGCGCACACACACGCGCGCGCGTGCACACACGCTGACACACACACATGCGCGCGCACGTAAACCCACATACAGACACACACGCACGCACGCATGCACGCTCGCACGCACCCACACACGTACACACCCAGACACGCACAGAGACGCATGCGCACACACACACACGCACACACATAGACATGCATGCGCACACGAACACACAGACACAGACACGTAGAGACACACGCAAGCACGCGTGCATGCACACACGTAACTACACACGCGCGTGCACACACACAAACACGCACGCACACACGCGCACGGACACACAGACAAACAGACACACACATGCACATACATACAGACACACACACACACACACACTCACACACACGCACAAGCACACACATACACACGCACGCGTGCACACACAGACACGCAGAGACACAAGAAAGCACGCGCGCGTGTGCAGACACACAAACAAACAAACACACACACACACACACACTCACGCGCGCGCCCACGCGGACACGCATGCACACTCGGAGACACACGCGCGCGCCCACTAACACGCGCGCACGCACAGACACGCACGCACGTGCGCGCGCTCACTCACGTACGCACGCACGCCCATCCTTGCATGCACGCACGCCCACACACATGCACCCACCCACACACGCACGCGCACACACATGCACCCACACAGACACGTACATGCACACACTCAGACACGCGCATACACACAGACACGAATGCGCACGCGCACACGCACACACATAGACATAGGCACAGACACGCAGAGACACACGAACGCACGCGCGCGCACACCCGCAGGAAGACACGTGCATGCGGGCTCACACTCACACACGCAAGCAGGCACACGCGCACACACGCTCCTGCACGAATACAAGCACGCACACGCTCGCGCTCGCCAATACTCACGAACGCACGCACAAACGCACGCGCCCGCGCAGGCTTATTGTCACACACACACATACACACATACACACACATACACACATACACAAATATACACACACAGACACGCACGCGCGCATGTACACAAGCACACACACACACACGCGCGCGCACGTACACAGATATACACACACAGACACGCACGCGCGCATGCCTACATGCACACATGAACACAAGCACACAGGCACACGCGCGCGCAGACACGTCCACATACACACACACGTACGAACACACACGCGCGCACACACACACACACACAAATAGACACACATGCGCGCGTGCGGGCACAGACACATAGACACACACACATGCACGCACGCTCACACGTACACACACACACACGCATGTGCACACCCATACACACATACACGTAGCACGCACGCATGCACGCTTAAACACACATCCACGCACGCACACACACACGCACGCTTAAACACGCACCCACGCACGCGCACACACACGCACACCCTCAGACACGCACAGACACGCACGCGCACACTCACGCACGCACGCGCACACGCTCGCACGTTCACGCACGCACGCATGCACGCACACACACGCACGCGCATACACCCGCTCACACACAGACACACACGCGCACAGACAGACACGTACGCGCACACACATAAACGAACACACGCACACATACACACACGCACACACGCACACACGTACTCACGCACCCTCACACGTACACACCCAGACACGCACACACATAGACACGCATGCGCACACACACACACAGACACAAACACGCAGAGACACACGCAAGAACGTGTGCGTGCACACACGTAAAAACACACGCACACGCGCACATTGACACAAACAAGCATGCACGCGCGCACACACAAACGCGCACGCACGCACTCACGCGCACGGTCACACAGACAAACACACACACATGCACATACACACAGACACGCACGCGCACACAAACATAGAAACGCACGCGTGCACACATAGACACAGACACAGACACGCAGAGACACAAGAACGCACGCGCGCTCGTGCGCAGACCCACAAACACACACACATACACACGCACGCGCGCGCTTCCACGTGCTCACACACACACGCACGCACGCACTTACGTTTGCACGCACACGCACACACACAAACACGCACAGACACGCACGCGCACACACACACCCACGCGCGTGCACAAGCACACACAGACACAGACACAGACACGCACCCAGACAGGCACATACAAACACACACAAACACACACAGAGAGAGACACACGCACGCGCCCGTACACACACACACACACATACAGAGACACACGCGCGCACGCACACACAGGCACACGCCCGCACACACACACACATACAGAGACACACGCGCGCACGCACACGCACACACACACACATACACACACACACACACACAGACACGCGCACGCACACCCGCACATATACACACATACATAGACACACACGCACATATACACACACACGCACACACGCACGCCCACTCACGCATGCACGCAAGCACGCACAAACACGCACACAAACACGCACATACACAGACACGCATGCGCACACGCACACAGACAAACACAGACACACAGAGACACACGCACGCATGCGCGCGTGCACACACACACAAACACACGCACACACACACACACACACACACATACACATACCTATACACAAACGCGCACTCACACACTTACACACACACACACATACATGCACGTGCACACACATAAAGACACGCACGCATGCACACACACACACGCACGCGAACACGAACACACACAGACACATACATAGACACGCAGAGACACACGCATGCACCCGCGGACGCAAATACAAACGCAAGCACGCGCGCGCGTGTGCAGACACACAAACACACACACATACACACACGCAAGCACGCACGCACACACACGCACACACGCTCACACACAGACATGCAAAGACACGCACGCGCGCACACACACGCACACGCAAACACGCACACGCACACACAGACACGAACGCACGCGGACGCATACACACACATGCACACACGCACGCACGCGCACTCCTGCACACGTACACACACAGACACGCACAGACATGCAGACACACATAGACACGCACACACACAGACACGCATGCACACACGCATAGCCACAGACACAGACATGCAGAGACACACGCAAGCACACGTGCACGCACACACGTAAGCACAAAAGAGTGCACGCATGCAGGTACACACACACAGAGATACACGCGCACACACACAAACGACCACGCACGCACGCGCGCGCACACAGGCATACATACACACACACACGCACACACACACATGCATGCACATACACACAGACACACACGCACATGCACACAATTACGCACACGCATACCCATTCACAAAGACACACACAGACACGCAGCATGCACGCCCGCTCGCGCTCGAACATACAGAGGCACGCACACCTACACACGCACGCGCACGCACACACACGCACGCGTACACACGCGCACACACTCAGACACGCACACGCACACACACTCATACATATACACGCACACGCGCGCGTACATACACTGACACAGACAAGCAGAGACACAAGCACGCACGCGCACGCTTGTGCGGACACACAAGCGCGCACACACACATACACACACGCGTGCACATACACCAACACACACGCGCACACACAGACAAAGACACACACACGCACACACACATACAGACACAGACACAGACACGCAGAGACACACGCACGCACGCGCGCGCACACGCACTCACTCACCCAGGCGCGCACAGACACACAGTCACACACACACACACACACACATACACACACACGCACGCATACACGTACATACACACACACACACACATACACACACATACACGCACTCACGCACACACATACACACATGCACGCACGCACGCTCACACTCACAGACACGCACAAACACGCACGTGCACACACACACACACACGCATGCGCACACGCGCACACACATTCACAAACACACAGAGACACACGCACGCAGGCGCACGTGCTCACGCACACCCACGCGCCCAGTCACACACACGTGCGCGCGCTCATGCACACACACACACACACACACACACACGTGAGGGCACGCACACACACAGACATAGACAAGCATGTGCACACACACAGACACGCACGCAAGCATGCACACACACACACACGCGCACGCACGCACGCATTCACATGCACGCACACGCACACACGCAGACACGCACGCGCACACAGACACACACACGCATGCAAGCACGTGCTTGCGCGTGCACACCATCAAAGAGACACACGTGTGCACACATAAACACCCGCACGCACGCACGCGTGCGCGCACAGACACGCACACACACACCCACGCACGCACGCATGCATATACACATACACACAGACACGCACGCGTACTCACACAGACACGCAAACACATACACACAGATACAAACACACATGCGTACTCACAGAGACACGCATCACGCATGCACGCGCGCGCACATACACTCGAACACACACACACACACACACACACGCACGCACACGCACGCGCACATACACACACACTCAGATGCATACAGACACGTATGCGCACTAACACACACACGCAAACACATAAACACGCACACACACATGCACAGACACAGACACAGACACAGATGCGCAAAGACACACGAACGGACACGCGCGCGCACACGCGTACGCACGTGCTCGCTTGCGCAGACACAAGAACACACAGACACAAGCAAGCGCGTGCGCACGCACACGCGCGCACACACACACAGATGTACGCATGCACACACACACACACGCAAGCGTAAACGCATGCGCACAGACACACACACACGCATGCATGCGCACACACGTGCACACACAGACACGTACAGACACGCACGCGCACATACACACGCACGCGCACACGCAGACACAGGCACGCAGAGACCCACGCACCCACGCACACACACACACACACACACCGACACAGACACGCACACTCACACACACAAACACGCACAGACACGCACACGCACACACAAACACTCACAGACATAGACACACATACGCACACGCGTACACACTGACACAGACACGCAGAGACAAACGCACGCGCATACCCTCATACATACACACATGCACAGATACACATAGAGACACGCACGCGCGCACACACACACACACACACATGTGCGCGCACGCACACGCACACACAGACACACATGTGCACACACACAGACAGGCACGCACACACACACACACACATTCACACCCCACGCACGCGCACACACATAGACACGCACACACACGCACGCGCACAAACATACAGACATGCACACGCATACACAGACACGAACGCACACACACACACACACATAGACATGCACACGCACGCGTACACACACAGACACAGACACGCAGAGACACAAGCACACACACGCGCGCATGTGCTGACACGCGCACACACACGCACAGACACACACACACACACGCATACACACACAGACACGCACGCGCACACACGCACACACACACACGCATGCACGCACCCCCGCATACAAACACACGCACGCATCACGCACACGCACGCACATACATAGACACGCACACACACACACACACACGTGCACAGACACTCACACGCACACACACAGACAAGCACACGCACACGCACACACAGACACAGACACACAGAGACACAAGCACACCCATGCACGCACACACATAGAGACACACGCGCACACGCACAGACATAAGCAGACGCGCGCACACACACAGGCACACACACACACCCATGCAAACACGCACAAACACGCACGCGCACACACACAGACACGCAAGCATGCACACACACACACACACACGCACACACACAGACACACAGAAACGCATGCACACACACACACACAGACACGCACGCAAGGTCGCACATACACTTACACGCATGCACGCACGCACGCAGTCACACATGCACGCACACACACACGCACAGACCCGCACGCACACAGAGACACTCGCACATACACACACGCGTGCACGCACGCATCCACGCAGACACGCGCACGCACTACACGCACAGGCACAGACACATACACAGACACACACGCACACACACACACACACACAGACAATGAGACGTAGAGACACACGCGCGCACGCACAAGTGCACACAAGCACACACACACGCGCGCACACACACACAGAGACAATGAGACGTAGAGGCACACGCGCGCACGCACAAGCACACACACGCACACACACACACACACATACGCACACACACAGACACACACACAGACACGCACGCCCGCATACACAGACACACGCGCACACACAGACACACACACATACAGACACGCACGCCCACACAAAGAGACACGCGCGCGCACACAGACACGCACGCAAGCATGCGCTCGTACACACACACACGCACGCACGCCCATACACGCAAGCGCGCACACACACACAGGCACGCACACACACACGCGCACGCGCACGGGCGCGCCAACCCACCCGCACGCACACAAACTCACGCGCGCGCCAACTCACACGCACGAACGCACGCGCACACGCACACCTACTGACACGCAGAGAAAAAGGCAAGCACGCGCGCACACACACGCATGCACGCAGACACATAGACACAGACACGCAGAGACACACGTAGGCACATGTGCGCGCACACATGTAAGCACACACGCACGTGCACGCGCTCACCCATGCACACACACATAAACACACACACAGACACACGCGCACGCACAAATACTCAAGCAAGCACGCGCGTGCGCATACAGTCACACACACACACACACGCTCGCGCGCATGCACGTCCACATGCACAGGCACACAGACATACACACACACAGAGACACAAACATACATATACACACATACACACACGCATGCAAAGACACACGCAGAGAAAAAGGCAAGCATGCGCACACACACACGCAAGCACGCAGACACATAGACACAGACACGCAGAGACACACGCAGGCACGTGTGCGCGCACACATGTAAGCATACACGCACGTGCACGTGCTCACCCATGCACACACACATACACACACACAGACACACGCGCGCGCGCATAAATATGCAAGCAAGCACACGCGTATGCGTACAGTCAAACACGCGCGCGCATGCAGGTACGCATGCACAGACACACAGACATACACACACACGCAGAGACAAACACACATACACACACACACACACGCATACACAGACACACGCGCGCGCACGTACACGCACACACACACACATAAAGACACGCACGCGCACACACACAGACGCGCACGCACACATGCACACACACACACACACACACACACACACACACAAACGCACACACGCACACACACGCTCGCACGCACACACAGACACGCCCACAAAGACACGCACGCGCACACATAGACACAGGCACAGAAAGGCATAGACAAACGCACGCATGCAGACATACACACACACATGTGCGCGCATGCACACTCACAGACACGCACGCATGCTCGCACATACACACACACACGCATGCAGACATGCGCACGCACGCACGCCTACACACACGCACAGACATGCAGGCATACACACACACACACACACTCACACGCTCACACACCGACACAGACAATGACACACAGAGACACACGCACGCACGCGCGCACGCGCATAAACACGCACTGACACACGCACACACGGACACACGGACACACCCACAGACACCCACACACACAGACAGACACACAAACACATACAAACACGCACACGCACACAAACAGACATGCGTGCACACACAAACACGCACGCGCGCACGCTCACGCGCGCACACACACACACACGCACGCGCACACACGACACACGCAGACACGCACATGCACACACACAGACACGCAGAGACACACACACGCATGCACACACGCGCGGGCTTACACACACATAGGCAGGCACGCGCATGTGTACACACGCACATCCAAGCAGGAGCACGCACGTACCAACACTCCCGCACACACGCACACGCACGCGTTCGCGCCAACGCGCACGCTCGAACGCCCGCATACAGGCACGCGCGTGTGTTGGCTCCCAGACACGCCCACGCACGGACACACACACACACACATACACACATACACACATACACACAGACACGCACATACGCATGTACACTCACAGCACAGACACACACGCGAACATACAACACGCACGTACGCGGACAGACACATGCGCATGCGCGTAGACACAGACACAAACACACACACAGAGAGACACACACGCGCGTTCGCATACACACACACACGCATGCACACATAGAGACACGCACGCGCACACACACGCACCCACGCACGCGCACACACACAGACGCATGCACACATGCGCACACGTACGCACATACACAGACACGCACATATAGGCACGCGCACACACAAACACACACACACACACACACACAGACTCGCATGCGCACACGCACACACAGAGACACACGCAAGCGCACGCACACCAACGAACATACGCGCGCGCGCGTGCGCACACGCACACAGAGACACGCGCTTACACACACGCACGCACGCACGCACGCACACACGCACATACATAGACTCGCACAGACCCGCACGTGCATACACACACACACGCACACAGACACGCATGTGCACACGCACACACACAGACACGCAGAGACACACGCAAGCACGTGTGTGCGCACACATGTAAGAACACACGCACGCGCACGCGCGCTTCCTGGCACACACACACAGACACAAACACACATATACACACACATACACGCATGCAAAGACATACGCGCGCGCACGCACGCACACACACACATACACACACGTAAAGACACGCACGCGCATACACACGGACACGCACGCACGCACGCACATACACACACATACAAACGCACGCACGCACGCACACGCACACACACCCACGCAGACACACATATACACACATACACACACACGCATGCACAGACACACGCGTGCGCACGAACGCGCACACACACACACACACACACATAAAGACATGCACGCACATACACAGACGCACACGCACGCACACACACACTCACACAAATGCACGCACGCACGCACACGCACGCACGCACGCACAGACACACCGACACAGACACGCACGCGCACACACAGACACAGGCACAGACACGCAGAGAGAAACGCACGCACACACACACATGCCTGCGCGCGCACGCACACACACACACATACGCGCGAACACGCACACACACAGACACGCACGCACACTCGCACATACACACACGCATGCAGACACGCGCACGCACTCACGCGTACACTCACGCACAAACACAGACACACACAAACGCACACACGCACGCACGCCCACTCCCACGCCCACGCACACACACAGACACACACAGACATGCACGCACACACACACACACACACACTCACAAACGCATGCGCACACACACAGACACGCACACACACACACACACACACACAAACGCACGCACGCACGCACTCACGCCCACGTGCACACACACACACACACACCCACACACATACACACATACACACACACGCATGCACAGACACACGCGCGCGCACGCTCGCGCACTCACACACACACACATAAAGACACGTACGCGCACACACACCGACGTGCACACACACACACACGCACACACTTACACAAACGCACGCACGCACACGCACGCACGCACGCACAGACACACCGACACAGACACGCACGCGCACACACGTACACAGGCACAGACACGCAGAGACAAACACACGCACGCACACACACACACCTGCGCGCGCACGAACACACACACACACACACGCGTGCGCGCACGCACGCACACACACACACACACACACATAGAGACACGCACGCACGCTTGCACATACACACACACGCACACACACACGCATACAGACACGTGCACGCACGTACGCGTACACACACTTACACACACAGACACACATAGACACGCACGCACACACACACTCACAAGCACACGCACAAACACAGACCATGACACGCAGAGACACACGCACGCACGCGCTCACGCGCATAAACACGCACAGACACACGCACACGCACACACGCATAGACACACACACACACACATACAGACACACACACACACACAGAGACACGCACGCGCGCGCTCACGCACACACAGACACACACGCACGCACTCCAACGTACATGTACCCGCACAGACACGCACACACACACACACGACACCCACAGACACACACACGCACACACATACACACACATATAGACACAGACACGCAGAGACACACGCACGCACGCGCCCGCGCACACCATCAAGCACGCACGCGTACGCGGGCTTACATACACACACAAGCAGGAGCACGCGCGCACCAACCCACCCGCACACACACACGCACACGCACGCGTTCACGCTAACACGCATGCTCGAACGCACGCACACACGCACGCGCGTGCGTTGGAACCCAGACTCGCACACACACGGACACACACAGACACGCACGCGCACATGCACACAGACACACACACACGCACGCGCACGTACACTCACAGACACAGACAGGCACGCGCACACACATGCGCACGTACGTACGCACACAGGCACACGCGCGTACGCGTAGACACAAACACACACGCACGCACACACAGAGACACGCACGCGCACATACACGCGGCCACACACGCGCATACACACAGACGCAGGGACGCACACGTACGCACACACACAGACACACACAGATACGCACGCGCACACATAAGCACACGCACACACACAGACTGGCATGCACACACGCACACAAAGAGACACACGCAAGCGCGAGCACACATATGCACACACGTGCGCGTATGCGCGCACGTAAGCTCACTCACACAGAGACACACGCGTGCGCGCGCAGAGACACAGACACAGACACATAAACACACATGCACGCACGTAAACGCACACGCATGCGCACACCCATACACACAGAGACAGACACAGACACGCAGCACGCACGCCCGCGCGCGCCCACACGCACACACACACACACACACGTGCACGCACGTACGCACACCCACGCACCCACGCACGCGCACACACACACACACACACACACACACACACTCAGACACGTATAGACACGCACGCGCGCACACACACACACACACATAGACACGCACATGCACAGACACAGGCACAGACACAGATACGTAGAGACACACGCACGTATGCAAGCGCGCAAACTTACACGCGCAGACACACAGACGCACACACACACACACACACACCGACACAGACACACGCACACTCACATAGACGCACACACATAGACATGCACACGCACGCCTAGACACACAAACACGCAGAGACACAAGCACGCACGCGCGCGCTTGTGCAGACACACACGCACGTACACACACACACGCACACACACACACACGCACGTCCTCACACAAACGCACACACGCACACACACTCACAGAAACGCACAGACACGCACGCCCACACACAAACACAAAGCCACGCATGCACACACGCACACACAGACACAGACACGCAGAGACACACGCACGCACGTGCACGGACACGCACCCACGCACCCGCGCACGCACGCACACACACACACACACACACCGAGATACTCGCGCCCGCACACACACACACAAGCAGGTATGCGCGCGCACGCCCGTATACACACACACGCGCGCACACGCACACTCACACACACACACAGACATGCACGAACACACACACACACATACGCACGCCCACACACGCACGCACACACGCTCTCACACACAGACACGCACGCGCGCACGCACACACACACACACTCGCACACACACAGACATGCACACGCGCGCACACACACGCACACACATAGTCACGCAGAGATACATGCAAGTACACGCGCGTGTACACACACATACACACAGACCCGCACGCGCGCGCACACACAGACACACATGCATACACGCACACACACACATACACAGACACAGACATGCAGAGACACACGCAAGCACGTGTGCCCGCACACACGCGCGCAAGCACGCGCACCCACATACAAACATAAAGACACGCATGGGCACACACACATACACGCACGCACACACACACACACACACACACAAACGCAAGCACGCACAGACACACACACGTACGCACGCACGCGCACGCACACACACCTACACAGACACGCATAGACACGCACCCGCACACGCAGACACAGGCACAGACACGCAGAGACAAACGCACGCACGCACACACACACAAATACGCATGCATGCTCGCACACACACACACACGCAAGCAGACACACGCACGCACGCACACGTACACACACGCACACACAGACACGCACGCACACACACACACTCAGACGCACACACACAGAGACAAACAATGATGCGTAGAGAAACACGCACGTGCGCACGCACATAAACACGCACACACATACACACACGCACGCACACACACACACACACCCACCCACAGACACACACATACATATACACACACACACAGAAACGCAAGCACACGCCCGCCCGCACATTCACACGCATTCCAACGCACATGTACCCACACAGACACACACGCACACACACGACACACACAGACATACACGCGCACACGCACACACACAGACATAGACACAGACACGCAAATACACACAAACCCACGCGCGCGGGCACACCCGCAAGCACGCACGCGCTCGCGGGCCTACACACACGCAGCCAGGCATGCACACACACACCCACACACGTGTGCACGCAAGCACACAATCACCCACGCATGCGCACACACACGCCATACTCAGACACACACAGACACACACGCGCACACACTCACGCACACACACAAACACAAACACAGATACACAGAGACACACGCATGCATGCGAGCGTGCACACTTACACAGACGTACACGCACACGCACACACACTGACACAGACACACGCACACTCACACAGACGCACACACATAGACACGCACACGCACGCCTAGACACACAGACACGCAGAGACACAAGCACGCACGCCCTCACACAAACGCATGCAAGCACGCACACTCACAGAAACGCACAGACACGCACGCGCGCACACAAACACACAGACACGCACATGCACACACAGACACAGACACAGACACGCAGAGACACACGAAAGCACCCGCGCATACACGCACGCACGCACCCGCGCATGCACGCACACACACAGAGAGACACGCACACGCAGACACGGACGCGCGCGCGCTCACACACACACACGCACGCACTCCAACGTACATGTACCCGCACAGACACGCACGCGCACACACGACACACACAGACACACACACACACACACTCACACACAGACATAAATACAGACACTCAGAGACACACGCACGCACGCGCCCGCGCACACCAGCAAGCACGCACGCGTACGCGGGCTTACATACACACACAAGCAGGAGCACGCGCGCGTCAACCCACCCGCACACACACACGCACACGCACGCGTTCACGCCAACACGCATGCTCGAACGCACGCACCCACGCACGCGCGTGCGTTGGAACCCAGACACTCACACACACGGACACACACAGACACGCACGCGCACATGCACTCAGACCCACAGACGCGCACGCGCACGTACACTCACAGACACAGACAGGCACGCGCACACACAGGAACACGCACGTACGCACACAGGCACACGCGCGTACGCCTAGACACACACACACACGCACGCACACATAGAGACACGCACGCGCACACACACGCAGCCACACACGCGCATACACACAGACGCAGGCACGCACACGCACGCAAGCGCACACATACGCACACACACAGACACGCACAGATACACACACGCACACATAAACACACACGCACACATAAACACACGCACACACACAGACTGGCATGCACACACGCACACAAAGGGACACACGCAAGCGCGAGCACATGTATGCACACGCGCGCGCATGCGCGCACGCAAGCTCACGCACAAAGAGACACACGCGTGCGCGCGCAGAAGGACAGACACAGACACATACACACACAAGCACGTACGTAAACACACACGCATACGCACGCCCATACACACAGACACAGAAACAAACACGCAGCACGCACGCCCGCGCGCTCACACGCACACACACACGTGCACGCACGTACGCACACCCACGCACCCACGCACGCACACACACACACGCACACACTCAGACACGCACAGACACGCACGCGCACACATACACACACACACACACATAGACACGCACATGCACAGACACAGACACAGATAAGCAGAGACACACGCACGCATGCAAGCGCGCACACTTACACGCGCAGACACACAGACGCACACGCACACACACCGGCACATACACACGCACACTCACACAGACGCACACACATAGACATTCACACGCACTCCTAGACACACAAACACGCAGAGACACAAGCACGCACGCGCGCGCTTGTACAGACACACAAACACACACACGCACGCACACCCACACACGCACAGACACACGCACGCCCTCACATAAACGCATGCATGCACACACACTCACATAAACGCACAGACATGCACGCCCACACATAAACACAGAGCCACGCATGCGCACACACAGACACAGACACAGACACGCAGAGACACACGCACGCACGCGCGCGGACACGCAGGCACGCACCTGCGCAAGCACGCACACACACACACACACCGAGATACTCGCGCCCGCGCTTACACACACACACAGGTACGCGCGCGCGCACGCACGCCCATATACACACAGACACACGCAAACACACGCTCGCACATACACACACACACACAGACATGCACGAACACACACACACACACGCCCACTCACGCACGCAAGCTATCACACACAGACACGCACACGCGCACACACATTCACTCGCACACACACAGACATGCACACGCGCACACACACACACACAGACACGCAGAGATACATGCAAGCACAAGCGCGTGTACACACACACATACACACAGACACGCACAGACTCGCACGCGCGCACATACACCGACACGCATGCTCATACGCACACACACACAGACACAAACACAGACATGCAGAGACACACGCAAGCTCATGTGCCAGCACACACGCGCGCATGCACGCGCACCCACACACAAACATAAAGACACGCATGCGCACACACACATACACGCACGCACACGCACACACACACACACACAAACGCATGCACGCACGCACACACACGTACGCATGCACGCAAGCGCACACACACACACACCTACACAGACACGCATAGACACGCACACGCAGACATAGGCGCAAACACGCAGAGACAAACGCACGCACGCACACACACAAACACGCACGCACGCTCGCACACACACACACACACACACACACGCACGCATGCAGACACACGCACGCACGCGTACACACACGCACACACAGACACGCACGCACACACACACTCAGACACACACACACAGACACAAACAATGACACGCAGAGAAACACGCACGCGCGCACATAAATACGCACACACACACACGCACACACACACGCACACACATACACACACACACACACACACACACACACACACAGACAGGCAAGCACACGCGCACACGCACACTCTCACGCACTCCAATGCACATGTACCCACACAGACACACACACGCATACACGACACACACAGACATGCACGCGCACACGCACACACACAGACATAGACACAGACACGCAGAAACACACACACCCACGCGCGCGGGCACACCCGCAGGCACGCACGCGCTCGCGGGCCTACACACACGCAGCCAGGCACGTACACACACACACACGCACACCCATACACACAGACACAAACACAAACACGCAACACGCTCGCGCGTGCGCGTGCACACACACACCCATACACGTGTGCACGCAAGCACGCAGGCACACAATCACCCACGCACGCGCACACACGCGCCACACTCAGACACACACAGACACACACGCGCACACACACACATAAACACGCACACACACACACGCGCACACACAGAGACACAGATACATATACACATAGACACACGCATGCATGCGAGCATGCACACTTACACAGACGTACACGCACACGCACACACACTGACACAGACACGCGCACACTCACACAGACGCACACACATAGACACGCACACGCACGTATAGACACACAGACACGCAGAGACATAAGCACGCACACCCTCACACAAACGCATGCAAGCACACACACTCACAGAAACGCACAGACACGCATGCGCACACACAAACACACAGACACGCACACGCACACACAGGCACACACACAGACACGCAGAGACACACGAAAGCACGCACACACCCGCGCATGCATGTAAACACACACAGAGCGACACTCGCGCGCGCGCACACACACACAAGCAGGTACGCGCACTCGCACGCACGCCCATACGCACACATACACACAGACACGCGCGCGCACACGCACGCACATACACACACACACACATACATGCACGAACATACACACACACGCGCGCACAGACATGCATGTCCACTCACGCACGCACGCGCGCTCACACACACAGACACGTATGTGCGCACTCACACACTCGCACACACACGTACGCGCGCACACACACACACACACAGAGACACGCAGTGACACATGCATGCACGCGCGCGTGTACACAAACACGCACGCGCACAGACACACAGACACTCATACACACACACATACATACACACACACGCACGAACGCGGGCACGCACACACGTACACACACAAACGCATGCACACGCACTTACACACACACACAGACACGCACGCGCCCACACGCACACCAACACAAACAAACCTGCGCGCACGCGCTTACACATACACACACGCACACACGCACACACACACACACACACACACAGACACGCATAGACCCGCACGCGCACACACACACACACACACAGACACGCATGCGCACACGCACACACACAGAGACATAGAGACACACGCAAGCACGTGTGCGCGCACACACGCACACGCGCACCCAGGCACACAAACACACGCGCGCACACAAAAATATGCAAGCAAGCACGCGTGTGCGCACACAGACACACACACACACACACGTACGCATGCACAAACTCACAGACATACACACACACAGACACAAGCACACATATACACACACACACAGACGCATGCACACACACACGCGCACGTACGCACGCACGCACATACACACACACATAAAGACACGCATGCGTACACACACAGACACACACACACACGCACACACACACACACACGCACACACACAAACGCACGCACGGACGCACACGCCCGCATGCACACACACACACAGACACGCACACGCACACACAGACACGGGCACAGACACGCAGTGACAAACGCACGCACGCACACACATGCACCTGCGCGCCTACGCACACACACACACACGCACGTACACTCACACTCACAGATACACATACACGCTCGCACACACACACACACACACACGCACACACGCATGCATGCAGACACGCGCACACACGCACTCGTACACACACGCACACACACAGACACGCACGCACACACACACTCACACACAGACACAAATACAGACAATGACACGTAGAGACACATGCATGCATGCACATAAACACGCACACACACACACAGACACACACACACACACATACAGACACGCACACGTACACACACACACACACACACACACACACACACACACACACACACACACACACACACACACACACACACACATACAGACACGCTCACGCACATACACACGCATGCACTCCAATGCACATGTACCCACACAGTCACGCACGCGCACACTCGACACGTATGCGCACACGCATACACACAGACACGCAGAGAAACACGCACGCACGCGGCCGCGCACGCCATTATGCACGCACGCACGCGCCCGCGCACGCCAGTATGCACGCACGCACGTGCGTTGGCACACAGACACGCACACATACACACACATACACATACGCACACGAACATGCGCACGCACACAAGTACACAGACAAACGCGCGAGCACGCACTTACGCACACGCGCACACACACACACGCGCGCGCGCACGCGCCCACACGCACAAACAAACCTGCGCGCACGCGCTTACCCCCACGCGCACACAGACAGACACACACAGACTCGCACGTGCACACACACACACAGACATACATGTACACAGAAATGCATGCGCTCACGCACACACACACGCACACACTCCAACGTACATGTACCCGCACAGACACGCACGCGCACACACGACACACACAGACACACACACACACAGACATAGATACAGACACTCAGAGACACACGCACGCACGCGCCCGCGCACACCAGCAAGCACGCACGCGTACTCGGGCTTACATACACACACAAGCAGGAGCACGCGCGCGTCAACCCACCTGCACACACACACGCACACGCACGCGTTCACGCCAACACGCATGCTCGAACGCACACACGCACGCGCGTGCGTTGGGACCCAGACACTCACACACACGGACACACACAGACACGCACACACACATGCACACAGACACACAAACGCGCACGCGCACGTACACTCACAGACACAGACAGGCACGCGCATACACAGGAACACGCACGTATGCACACAGGCACATGCGCGTACGCATAGACACACACACACACGCACGCACACATAGAGACACGCACGCGCACACACACGCAGCCACACACGCGCATACACACAGACGCAGGCACGCACACGCACGCAAGCGCACACGTACGCACACACACAAACACGCACAGATACACACACGCACACATAAACACACGCGCACACATAAACACACGTACACACACAGACTGGCATGCACACACGCACACAAAGAGACACACGCAAGCGCGAGCACATGTATGCACACGCGCGCGCATGCGCGCACGCAAGCTCACGCACAAAGAGACACACGCGTGCGCGCGCAGAAGGACAGACACAGACACATACACACACACGCACGTACGTAAACACACACGCATGCACACACCCATACACACAGACACAGAAACAGACACGCAGCACGCACGCCCGCGCGCTCACACGCCCACACACACGTGCACGCACGTACGCACACCCACGCACCCACGCACGCACACACACACGCACACACTCAGACACGCACAGACACGCACGCGCACACATACACACACACACACACACATAGACACGCACATGCACAGACAAAGACACAGATAAGCAGAGACACACGCACGCATGCAAGCGCGCACACTTACACGCGCAGACACACAGACGCACACGCACACACACCGGCACATACACGCGCACACTCACACAGACGCACACACATAGACATTCACACGCACGCCTAGACACACAAACACGCAGAGACACAAGCACGCACGCACGCTTGTACAGACACACAAACACACACACACGCACGCACACCCACACACGCACACACACACACACGCCCTCACATAAACGCACGCACGCACACACACTCACATAAACGCACAGACATGCACGCCCACACACAAACACAGAGCCACGCATGCGCACACGCACACACAGACACAGACACAGACACGCAGAGACACACGCACGCACGCGCGCGGACACGCAGGCACGCACCCGCGCAAGCACGCACACACACACACACACACACACACACCGAGATACTCGCGCCCGCGCTTACACACACACGCAGGTACGCGCGCGCGCACGCACGCCCATACACACACACAGACACATGCAAACACACGCTCGCACATACACACACACACACACACAGACATGCACGAACACACACACACACACACACCCACTCACGCACGCAAGCTATCACACACAGACATGCACACGCGCACACACACTCACTCGCACACACACAGACATGCATACGCGCACACACACACACACAGACACGCAGAGATACATGCAAGCACAAGCGCGTGTACACACACACAGACACGCAGAGACTCGCACGCGCGCGCATACACAGACACGCATGCTCATACGCACACACACACACACAGACACAAACACAGACATGCAGAGACACACGCAAGCTCGTGTGCCAGCACACACGCGCGTACGCACGCGCACCCACACACAAACATAAAGACACGCATGCGCACACACACATACACGCACGCACACACACACACACAAACGCATGCACACACGCACACACACGTACGCATGCACGCAAGCGCACACACACACACACACACCTACACAGACACGCATAGACACGCACACGCAGACATAGGCGCAAACACGCAGAGACAAACGCACGCACGCACACACACAAACACGCACGCTCGCACACACACACACACACACATGCACGCATGCAGACACACGCACGCACGCGTACACACACGCACACACAGACACGCACGCACACACACACTCAGACGCACACACACAGACACAAACAATGACACGCAGAGAAACACGCACGCGCGCACGCACATAAATACGCACACACACACACGCACACACAAACACACAGACACACAGACACACACACACACACATACACACACACACACACAGACAGGCAAGCACACGCGCGCACGCACATTCACACGCACTCCAATGCACATGTACCCACACAGACACACACATGCACACACGACACACACAGACATGCACGCGCACACGCACACACACAGACATAGAAACAGACACGCAGAAACACACACACCCACGCGCGCGGGCACACCCGCAGGCACGCACGCGCTCGCGGGCCTACACACACGCACACCCATACACACAGACACAAACACAAACACGCAGCACGCCCGCGCGTGCGCGTGCACACACACACTCATACACGTGTGCACGCAAGCACGCAGGCACACAATCACCCACGCACGCGCACACACACGCCATACTCAGACACACACGCGCACACACACACACACACATAAACACGCACACACACACACACGCATACACAGAGACACAGACACATATACGCATAGACACACGCATGCATGCGAGCATGCACACTTACACAGACGTACACGCACACGCACACACACTGACACAGACACGCGCACACTCACACAGACGCACACACATAGACACGCACACGCACGCATAGACACACAGACACGCAGAGACACAAGCACGCACGCCCTCACACAAACGCATGCAAGCACACACACTCACAGAAATGCACAGACACGCATGCGCACACACAAACACACAGACACGCACACGCACACACAGGCACATACACAGACACGCAGAGACACACGAAAGCACGCACACACCCGCGCATGCATGCAAACACACACAGAGCGACACTCGCGCGCGCACACACACACAAGCAGGTACGCGTGCTCGCACGCACGCCCATACGCACACATACACACAGACACACGCGCGCACACGCACACACATACACACACACACATACATGCACGAACATACACACACATGCATGTCCACTCACGCACGCACGCGCGCTCACACACACAGACACGTACGCGCGCACTCACACACTCGCACACACACGTACGCACACACACACACACACACAGACACGCAGTGACACATGCATGCACGCGCGCGTGTACACAAACATGCATGCGCACAGACACACAGACACTCACACACACACACACACATACATACACACACACACACGAACACGGGCACGCACACACGTACACACACAAACGCGCGCACACGCACTTACACACACACACAGACACGCACGCGCCCACACGCACTCCAACACAAACAAACCTGCGCGCACGCGCTTACACATACACACACGCACACACACACACACACAGACACGCATAGACCCGCACGCGCACACGCACACACACACACAGACACGCATGCGCACACGCACACACACAGAGACATAGAGACACACACAAGCACGTGTGCACGCACACACGCACACGCGCACCCAGGCACACAAACACACGCGCGCACACAAAAATATGCAAGCAAGCACGCGTGTGCGTACACAGACACACACACACACACACGTACGCATGCACAAACTCACAGACATACACACACACAGACACAAGCACACATATACACACACACACAGATGCATGCACACACACGCGCGCACGTACGCACGCACGCACACACACACATAAAGACACACACGCGCACACACACAGACACACACACACGCACACACACACACACACGCACACACACAAACGCACGCACACACGCACACGCACGCATGCACACACACACACCCACACAGACACGCACACGCACACACAGACACGGGCACAGACACGCAGTGACAAACGCACGCACGCACACACATGCACCTGCGCGCCTGCATACACACACACACGCACGTACACTCACACTCACAGATACACATACACGCTCGCACACACACACACACACACGCACACACGCATGCATGCAGACACGCGCACGCACGCACTCATACACATACAGACATGCACGCACACACACACTCACACACAGACACAAATACAGACAATGACACGTAGAGACAAATGCACGCACGCGCATAAACACGCACACACGCACACAGACACACACACACACACATACAGACACTGACACGTATATACACACACACACATACAGACACGCTCACGCACATACACACGCATGCACTCTAATGCACATGTACCCACACAGTCACGCACGCGCACACTCGACACGTATGCGCACACGCATATACACAGACATAGACACAGACACGCAGAGAAACACGCACGCACACGCCCGCGCACGCCAGTACGCACGCACGCACGCGCCCGCGCACGCCAGTATGCACGCACGCACGTGCGTTGGCACACAGACACGCACACATACACACACATACACATACACACACGAACATGCGCACGCACACACGTACACAGACAAACGCGAGAGCACGCACTTACGCACACGCGCACACACACACACACGCGCGCACACGCGCCCACACGCACAAACAAACCTGCGCGCACACGCTTACCCCCACGCGCACACACACAGACACACACAGACCCGCACGTGCACACACACATACAGACATACATGTACACAGACATGCATGCGCACACGCACACACACAGACATGCAGAGAAATACGCAAGCACGTGTGTGCGCACACATGTAAGAACACAAGCACACACACGTGCGCACCCAGGCACACACACACACACACAGACACACGCGCGCGTACACGAATATGCAAGCAAGCACGCGCTTGCGCATGTACAGACACACACACACAGACACAAACACACATACACACACACACACACACGCATGCACAGAGATACGCGCACACGCACATACACACACATATAAAGACACGCACGCGCGCACACACAGACACGCACGCACGCATAGACACACACACAAACGCACGCACGCACGCACACACACGCACACACGCATGCACAAACACACACTCACACAGACACACATATACACACATACACTCACACACACACACATGCAAAGACCCACGCGCGCGCACGCACGCGCACACACACACACATAAAGACACGCACGCGCACACACACAGACGCGCATGCACGCACGCACACACACACTCACACACACACAAACGCACGCACGCACACACAGACACACCGACACAGGCACGCATAGACACGCACGCGCACACACAAGCACAAACACAAACACGCAGAGACAAACGCACGCACGCACACACACACACACACACACCTACGCGCGCACGCACTGACACACATACACACGCGCGCACGCACACACACAGACACGCACGCATGCTCGCACATACACACAGAAGCACACACACGCGCATGCAGATACGCGCACGCGCGCACTTGTACACACACAGACATGCACACACGCACACACTCACAAGCACACACACAGACACAGACAATGACACGCAGATACACACGCACGCACACGCTCACGCGCATAAACTCGCACAGACACACACACACACACGCACAGACACACAGACACACAGACACACATATACAAACACACACACACACACACACACACACACACAAACACAGACACGCGCGCACACCCAGACACGCACGTACGCGCGCTCACGCACACACACACGCACGCACTCCGACGTACATGTACCCGCACAGACACGCACGCACATATACGACACACACAGACACACACACGCACGCGCACAGACATAGACACAAACACGTAGTGACACACGCACACACGCGCCCGCTCACACCAGCAAGCACGCACGCGTACGCGGGCTTACACACACAAACAAGAAGGAGCACGCGTGCGCCAACGCACCCGCACACACACACGCACACACACACGTTCAAGCCAACATGCACGCTCGAACGCACGCACACACGCACTCGCGTGCGTTGGCACCCTGACACGGACACACACGGACACACACACACACACAGACACGCACAGACACACGCGCACGTACACTCACAGACACAGACACGCACGCACACACACAGGCACACGTACGTACGCGCACAGGCACATGCGCGTACGCGTAGACACACACACAGACACACACAGATACACACACAAACACAGACACGTGCGCACACCCAGACGCGCACGCGCGCGCGCTCACGCACACACACACGCACGCACTCCGACGTACATGTACCCGCACAGACACGCACGCACACATACGACACACACAGACACACACACACACACGCACACAGACATAGACACAGACACGTAGAGACACACGCACGCACGCGCCCGCTCACACCAGCAGGCACGCACGCGTACGTGGGCTTACACACACAAACAAGCAGGAGCACGCGTGCGCCAACACACACACACGCACACACACACGTTCACGCCAACATGCACGCTCGAACACACGCACACACGCACTCGCGTGCGTTGGCACCCTGACACGGACACACACACACAGACACGCACAGACACACACACGTGCACGCGCATGTACACTCACAGACACAGACACGCACGCGCACACACAGGCACACGCACGTACGCGCACAAGCACATGCGCGTACGCGTAGACACACACACAGACACACACACACACACACACACACACACACACACACACAGACACGCACGCGCGTTTGCGCACACACACACACGCACATACAGAGACACGCACGTGCACACACATGCAGCCACACACGCGCATACACATAGACGTACGCACGCACACGCACGCATGCACACACGCACACGCACACACACACACACACACACAGATATGCACGCGCACACACAAACACACGCGCACACACAGACTGGCATGCGCACACGCACACAAAGAGACACACGCAAGAGCGAGCACACGTATGCACACACGCGAGCCCACGCGCGCATGCACGTACACGCACAAAGAGACACACGCGTGTGCACAGACACACACACATACACAGACACGCACGCAGCATGCACGTAAACATACACGCATGCGCACAGCCATACACACAGACACAGACACGCAGCACGCACGCCCGCGCACACACACACACACACAAGTGCACGCACGTATGCACACCCATGCATCCACGCACGCGCACACACGCACACACTCAGACACGCACACACACGCACGCGCACACACACGCACACGCACACATAGACACGCACACGCACAGACACAGACACAGATACGCAGAGACACACGCACGCATGCAAGCGCGCACACTTACACAGACGCACACGTACACGCACACACACCGACACAGACACACACACACTCACACAGACGCACATACATAGACATGCACACGCACGCCTAGACACATAGACACACAGAGACACAAGCACGCACGCGCGCGCTTGTGCAGACACACAAACACACACACACACACACACGTACACACACAAACACGCACACACACACACGCCCTCGCACAAACGCACACACACACACAGAAACGCACAGACACACACACACACACACAAACACAGAGACACGCATGCGCACACGCATACACAGACACAGACACAGACAAGCAGAGACACACGCCTGCACGCGGACAAGCAGGCGCGCATAAACACACAGGAAGGTACGCGCGCGCACGCCCTTACCCACACACACAGACACATGCGCCCGCACGCACATACACACACACACACACACAGACATGCACGTACATACACACATACACGCACGCGCGCACACACAAACGCACGCCCACTCACGCACGCTCACACACACAGACACGCACGCGCGCACACACACACTCGCACACACACAAACACGCACACGCGCACACGCACACACACATATAGACACAAAGAGACACATGCAAGCACACGCACACAGACACACAGACACTCTCACACACACACAGACATACATACACACACACACACATACATACACACAAACACACACGAACGCGGGCACACACACGTATACACACAAACACGCACGCACGCAGTTACACACACACACACACACAGACACGCACGCGCGCACGCGCACATCCTCACTAACAAACCTGCGCACACGCGCTTACACACACACGCACACCCGCACACACACACAGACACACACA
Source organism: Lathyrus sativus (assembly GCA_963859935.3). NCBI lineage: Eukaryota > Viridiplantae > Streptophyta > Magnoliopsida > Fabales > Fabaceae > Lathyrus > Lathyrus sativus. The sequence continues at coordinate 81,424 of CAWUDS030001149.1, forward strand.
CACACACACATGCACACACGTACGCATGCACAGACTCACAGACATACACACACACAGACACAAGCACACATATACACACACACAGACGCATGCACATACACACGCGTACGCACGCACGCACACACACACATAAAGACACGCACGCGCACATACACAGACACACACACACGCACACACACACACACACGCACACACACAAACGCACGCACGCATGCACACACACACACCCACACAGACACGCACACGCACACACAGACACGGGCACAGACACATAGTGACAAACGCATGCACGCACACACACGCACCTGCGCGCCTGCACACACACACACACACACACACGTGCGCACGTACACTCACACTCACAGATACACATACACGCTCGCACACACACACACACGCATGCATGCAGACACACGCACGCACGCACTCGTACACACACGCACACACACAGACACGCACGCACACACACACTCACACACAGACACAAATACAGACAATGACACGTAGAGACACACGCACGCACGCGCATAAACACGCACACACACACACTGACACACACACACACACACATACAGACACGCACACGTATATACACACACACACACGTACAAACACGCTCACACACATACACACGCATGCACTCCAATGCACATGTACCCACACAGTCACGCACGCGCACACACGACACGTATGCGCACACGCATACACACAAACATAGACACAGACACGCAGAGAAACACGCTTGCACGCGCCCGCGCACGCCAGTATGCACGCACGCACGCGGGCTTTCACACACACATACAGGAAGGCACGCGCGCGCGTACCCATGCAGGCGCCCGCGCGCCAACTCACCCGCATGCACACACGCACACGCACACGTTCGCGCCAACAAGCACGCTCGAAAGCACGCAAACACGCACGCACGTGCGTTGGCACACAGACACGCACACATACACACACATACACACACACACACGAACATGCGCATGCACACACGTACACAGACAAACGCGCGAGCACGCACTTACACACACGCACACACATACACACACACACACACACACACACACGCGCGCGCGCGCGCGCGCGCACGCGCACGCGCACACACGCGCAAACAAACCTGTGCGCACACGCTTACCCCCACGCGCACACACACGTACACACACAGACATGCAGAGAAACACACAAGCACGTGTGTGCGCACACATGTAATAACACAAGCACACGCACGTGCGCACCCAGGCACACACACACACACACACACAGACACACGCGCGCGCACACACAGACACGCACGGACGCATAGACACACACACAAACGCACGCACGCACGCACACACACGCACACACGCATGCACAAACACACACTCACACAGACACACATATACACACATACACACACACACATGCAAAGACCCACGCGCGCGCGTGCACGCACACACACACACACACATAAAGACACGCACGCGCACACACACAGACGCGCATGCACGCACGCACACACGCGCTCACACACAAACACACGCACGCACGCACACACAGACACACCGACACAGGCACGCATAGACACGCACGCGCACACACAGGCACAGGCATAAACACGCAGAGACAAACGCACGCACGCACACACATACACACCTACGCGTGCACGCACTGACACACATACACACGCGCGCACGCACACACACACACACAGACACGCACGCATGCTCGCACATACACACACAAGCACACACACACACGCATGCAGATACGCGCACGCGCGCACTTGTACACACACACAGACATGCACGCACGCACACACTCACAAGCACACACACAGACACAGACAATGACACGCAGAGACACACGCACGTACACGCTCACGCGCATAAACTCGCACAGACACACACACACACACACGCACAGACATACACACACACATATACAGACACACACACACACACAAACACATACACGTGCGCACACCCAGACACGCACGCGCGCGCGCTCACGCACACACACACGCACGCACTCCGACGTACATGTACCCGCACAGACACGCACGCACACATACGACACACACAGACACACACACGCACGCACACAGACATAGACACAGACACGTAGAGACACACGCACGCACGCGCCCGCTCACACCAGCAGGCACGCACGCGTACATGGGCTTACACACACAAACAAGCAGGAGCACGCGTGCGCCAACACACCCGCACACACACACACGCACACACACACGTTCACGCCAACATGCACGCTCGAACGCACGCACACACGCACTCGCGTGCGTTGGCACCCTGACACGGACACACACGGACACACACACACACAGACATGCAGAGACACACACGTGCACGCGCACGTACACTCACAGACACAGACACGCACGCGCACACACAGGCACACGCACGTACGCGCACAAGCACATGCGCGTACGCGTAGACACACACACAGACACAGACACACACACACACACACACATAGACATGCACGCGCATTTGCGCACACACACACACGCACATACAGAGACACGCACGTGCACACACATGCAGCCGCACACGCGCATACATACAGACGTACGCACGCACACGCACGCATGCACACACACACATGCACACACACACACACACACAGATATGCACGCGCACACACAAACACACGCACACACACAGACTGGCATGCGCACACGCACACAAAGAGACACACGCAAGCGCGAGCACACGTATGCACACACGCGAGCCCACGCGCGCATGCACGTACACGCACAAAGAGACACACGCGTGTGCACAGACACACACACGCACGCAGCATGCACAGACACACACACGCACGCAACATGCACGTAAACACACACGCATGCGCACAGCCATACACACAGACACAGACACGCAGCACGCACGCCCGCGCACACACACACGCACGTATGCACACCCACGCATCCACGCACGCGCACACACACGCACACACTCAGACACGCACGCGCACACACTCAGACACGCACAGACACGCACGCGCACACACACACACACACATAGACACGCACACGCACAGACACAAACACAGATACGCAGAGACACACGCACGCATGCAAGCGCGCACACTTACATAGACGCACACGTACACGCATACACACCGACATAGACACGCACACACTCACACAGACGCACACACATAGACATGCACAGGCACGCCTAGACACATAGACACACAGAGACACAAGCACGCACGCGCGCGCTTGTGCAGACACATAAACACACACACACACACGCACGTACACACACACAAACACAAACACACACACACGCCCTCGCACAAACGCACGCACACACACAGAAACGCACACACACAAACACAGAGACACGCATGCGCACACGCACACACAGACACAGACACAGACAAGCAGAGACACACGCACGCACGCAGACACGCAGGCTCGCACCCGCGAACGCATGCACTCACACACACACAGAGATCTCGCGCGCGCGCATAAACACACAGGAAGGTACGCGCGCGCACGCCCGTACCCACACACACAGACACATGCGCCCGCACGCACCCACATACACACACACACACACACACATGCACGAACATACACACATACACGCGCGCGCGCACGCCCACTCACGCACGCACGCACGCTCACACATACAGACACGCACGCGCGCACACACGCACTCGCACACACACAGACACGCACACACACACACACACATATAGACACAAAGAGACACATGCAAGCACACGCGGACAAACACTCACACACACATACATACACACACACATACATACACACAAACACACACGAACGCGGGCACACACACGTACACACACAAACACGCACGTACGCAGTTACACACACACACACACACAGACACGCACGCGCGCACGTGCACATCCACACTAACAAACCTGCGCACACGCGCTTACACACACACGCACACCCGCACACACACACACGCACACGCACACGCACACACGCACACGTACAGACACGCACAGACCCGTGCACGCACACGCGCACACATACACGCACACACACATACAGGTATGCGCACACGCACACACACACACACACACACAGACACTCAGACACACACGCAAGCACGTGTGTGCGCACACACGTAAGCACACACACATGCGCACGCGCGCACCCAGGCACACACACACACACAAAGACAAACGCGCGCGCAGAGTCACAAACACACACACGTGCGCGCACGCACGTACGCATGCACAGACACACATACATACACACACAGGCACAAACACACATATACACACACACATACAAAGAAAAACGCGCGCGTACGCACGCGCACACACACACACATAAAGACACGCACGCGCACACACACAGACACGCACGCACACACTCGCACACACACAGACACGCACGCACACACTCGCACACACACACACACACACACACACACAAACACACGCACGTATGCACACGCACGCACGCACACGCACGCACGCACACACACACCTACACAGACATACAACGACACGCACGCGCACACACAGACACAGGCACAGGAACGCAGAGACAAACGCACGCACACACACACACACACACACCTGGGCACGCACACATACACGTACACGCACATACACATACACACACGCACGCAAGCACGCAGACACGCGCACGCACGCACGCACGCAGACTCACACGCACGCACACGCCCACGGACAGACTCGCACGCGCACACACACATACACACACGCTCGCACATACACACACACACACGCATGCATGCACGCACGCAGGCACGCGCACGCACACACAAACACACGCACACACACAGACACATACACAGACACACACGCGCACACACACAGAGGGACAATGAGATGTAGAGACACATGCCCGCACGTGCTCGCGCACAAGCACACACACGCGCACACACACGTACACACACACACACACACTGACACACACACACACACACAGACACACACACATATACAAACACGCACGCCCACACACACAGACACGCGCGCACACACAGACATGCACGCAAGCACGCACTCACACACACACATACACACACACACACACGCCCACACACGCAAGCAGGCACGCACACACACATGCACCCACACAGACACGTACGCGCACAAACACACACAAAGACACGCAGAGACACAGGCAACCACGCGCGCGTGCACACACGCAGGCACGCAGATAAACGCACGCACGCGCACAGGGGCACCAATTCACCCGCATCCACACACGCACACACATGCACGTGCGCGCCAACTCACACGCACGAACACACGCGCACACACACATATAGACACTCAGAGACACAGGCAAGCACGCGCGCGCACACACGCAGGCACGCAGACACACGCACGCACGCGCACGGATGCTCTAACTCACCTGCACGCACACACGCACACAAACGGACGTGCGCACCAACTCACATGCACGGAAGCAAGCACACACGCACGCGCGCATGCTCACGCACACACGCGTGCGCACACAAACATAAGCAGGCGCGCACACACACATGCACACACACACACATACACAAACACAGACACACGCGCGCACACGCATGCACTCACATACACACACACTCAGACACACACGCACATACACACACACACACGCACGCACGCTCACCCTCACAAACATGCACACACATAGACACGCACGCGCACACGCATACGGGCACATACCGACACGCAGAGACCCACACACCACGTGCACAAGCATACAGATACACACATACACAAACACACATACACACACGCCCACACGCACGCGCGCATGCACACACACACGCGCGCGTACGCACACTCACACATACACACACATAGAGACATGCGCGCGCACACACACAGACACACACGCACGCACACACACACACATAAGCATGCTCGCACGCACACACGCACGCACCCTCACACACACACACGCACCCTCACACACACGCATCCTCACACACACACACACACACACACACCCTCACACACACACACCCTCACACACGCACACACACGCTCGCACATACACACACACACACACATGCATGCACGCACAGGCACACTGACATACACACGCTCGCACATACACAAACACAAGCACGCAGGCACACGCACACACATACACGCATGCATGCGCACACTCACACACACACACAGAGATGCACGCACACACACACACACGCGCAAGGTCGCTCATACACATACACGCACGCACACAAGCACGCAGACACACGTGCACGCAACACACACACACACGCACACACACACACACACGCATGCATGCACGCACGCAGACACGCGCACGCACACACAAATACACACATACACACAGACACATACACAAACAAACACATGCACGCACACACACACACACAGACAAAGAGACGTAGAGACACACGCCCACACGCGCTCGCGCACAAGCCCACACAAGCACACACGCACACACACACACTGAGACACACACACATACACACACACATATACAGACACGCACGCCCACAAGCACAGACACGCGCGCATACACATATAAACACACACGCCCACACACACAGACACGCGTGCACACACAGACACGCACGCAAACACGCGCACACACACACACACACACACGCAAGCACGCACACGCACACACGTGCACCCACACAGATACACACGCGCACAAACTCACACAAAGACACGCAGAGACACAGGCAAGCACACGTGCGCGCACACACCCAGGCACGCAGACACATGCAAGTACGCGCACGGGGGCACCAACTCACCCGCACGCACACACACACGCGCGCGCCAACTCACCCGCACGAACGCACGCGCACACGCACACATACAGACACGCAGAGACACAAGAAAGCACGCTCGCACACATATGCAGGCACGCAGACACACGCACGCGCGCACACATATGCAGGCACGCAGACACACGCACGCACGCGCACGGGTGCGCCAACTCACCCGCACGCACACAAACGCACGTGCGCGCCAACTTACATGCACGGAAGCACGCACACACGCACGCGCGCGCACAGGCACACTGACACACACACACACACAGAGAGACACACACACACATAGACACACACACACATAGACATAGACACATACAAACACGCACGTACGCAGACACACGCACACATGCACACGCGCACGTACGCTCACACAGACACACACGCACAAACATACAGCACACACGTACGCACATAGGAACACGCACGCGCGTAGATTCACACACACACACACACACAGACACGCACGCGCGCATTCGCACACACTCACACACGCATGCGCACACACAATTACGAACGCACGCCCTTGCCCGTATAAACACACAGACACACACACAGACACACACACACACACACACGCATGTACATACACACACACGTACGCGCACACCCATACACACAGACACAGAAACACAGCACGCTCGCGTGCGCATCACGCACACACACACACACGCACGCACGTCCACGCACGCTGTCACACACAAGCACCCACGCACACTCACATACCCAGACACACACAGACACGAACGCGCGCACACACACAGAGACATAGACACGCACATGCATACGCACTCGCACACCCACAGACACAGATACGCAGAGACACACGCACGCATGCAAGCGTGCACACTCACACAGACGCCCACGGAAACGCACACACACACACAGACACAGACACAGACACGCACACACTCACACAGATGCGCACACATAGACACGCACACGCATGCCTAGACACACAGACACAGACACGCAGAGACACAAGCAAGCACGCGCGCGCGTTTGCCGACACACAAACACACACACACACACACGCACGTACACACACAGACACGCACGCACGCACGCACGCACACACACACACGCACACACGCCCTCGCACAAACACACGCACGCACACACACGCACACACGCCCTCACACAAACACAGAAACAGACAGACACGCACGCGCACATACACACACACACACAGACACGGACGCGCAAACGCACACACAGACACAAACACAGACACGCAGAGACACACGCACCCACGCACACGTACACACACACGCACACACACAGACATAGGCGCGCGCGCACACACACACATGTAGGCGCGCGCGCACGCACGCACATACACACACACACACCCATAAACAGACACGCGCACGCACACGCACGAACATACACACACACACACACACGCGCGCCCGCGCGCGCCCACTCACGCGTGCACATACGCTCACACACACAGACACGCCCACTCACGCACACATGCTCACACACACACGCGCGCACACACACTCGTACACACACAGACACGCACGCGCACACGCACACTCACACACACAGACACACAGAGACAAACGCAGGCGCGCGTGCACACAGACACGCACGCGTACAGACACATAGACACTCACAGAAACACACACACAGACACACACACACACACACATACATATACACACACACACACACGCACGCGCGCGCACGCACGCACACACGCAATCAAACAAACGCGTGCTCACGCACTTACACTCACGTGCACACACACACATACGCATGTGCGCACACGCACACATACACAAACAAACCCGCGCGCACTTGCACAAACACACACACGCGCACACACGCATGCACACACATACACACTCACGCACGCACACACATAGGCACACACAGACCCGCACGCACATACACCCACACGCACACACGCACACACACACGCACACACGCACACACGCATGCACCCTCACGCATACACACCCAGATACGCAAAGAGACGCACACGCGCACACACACACACACGCACACACACACACACACATAGACACGCAATCGCACACGCACACACTGACACAGACACGCAGAGACACACACACACAAGCACGCGTGCGTGCACACACGTAAATACACACGCGCGCGCGTGTGTCCATGTGTGTGTGTGCCTGCACGAGCGCGTGCATGCTCGGGTGTGTATTTACGTGTGTGCACACAAACACGCACACACGCGTGTGCACACAAACACACAAGCAGGCACGCGCGCACACGGTCACACAGACAAACAAACACGCACACATGCACATACACACAAACACACACGCGCGCACACTCACAGTCACACACACGCACACGCACACACATAGACACGCACGCGTGCACACTCAGACACAGACACGCAGAGACACAAGCACCCACGCGTGCGCGTGTGCAGACACACAAACACAAACACATACACACGCACGCACGCGCGCGTGCTATCATGCACACACACACACACACGCACTTTCACTTGCACGCACACACATAGACACGCACAGACACTCACGTGCGCACAAACACCCACACGCGCGCACATGCACACACAGACGCAGACACGCACCCAGGTACGCACACGCATACACACACACAAAGACACACGCACGCCCCCGCACACACACACACATAAAGAGACACACGCGCGCATGCACACACACGCACACACACGCACGCGCCTGCACACACACACACACACATACAGAGACACACGCGCGCACGCACACGCACACACATACACACGCATACACATATACAGACACGCGCACGCGCGCACCCACATACGCACGCGCACACACACAGACACATACACACGCACACGCACACACGCACACACACGCGCGCGCACGTTAACCCACATACAGACACGCACGCGCACACACACAGTACACACGTACTCACACAAGCAAACGTGTGCGCGCAGACACACACACATACACACACACGTACGCACGAACGCCCAATCACACATGCACGCACGACCACACACATGCACCCACACAGACACGCACACACATGCACCCACACAGACACGCACGCACGCCCACACACTCAGGCACGATAATACACACAAACACAAACGCGCACACGCACACACACAGACACAGACACAGACACGCAGAGACACACGAAAGCACGCGCGCGCACGGACGCAGGAAGGGACGCGCACGCGGGCGCACACTCACACACGCAGGCAGGCACGCGCGCTCGCACGCTTCTGCACGAACACAAGCACGCACACGCTCGCGCGCGCCAATGCTCATGCAAGAACACACGCAAACAAGCACGCGCGCACACAGGCTTATTGTACCACACACACACAGATACACACATATATACACACAGACACACACAGACACACACGCGCGTATAAACGCAGACAAACAGACACGCGCGCGCACGTACATCCATACACACAGACACGCACGCGCACACACACAGCACGCACGTACGCACACAGGCACACGCGCGCGCAGAGACATACACATACACACACACGTACGAACACATGCGCGCGCGCACACACACACAGACAAACACCCACGCGTGCATACAAACACGCACGCACGCGCGTCCTCGCACAGACACACAGACACACACACACGCACGCACGCACGTACACGCACACACGCATGTGCACACTCATACACACAGACACGCAACACGCACGCACGCATACACGCACGAACGTGCACACTCATACACACAGACACGCAACACACACGCATGTGCACACTCACACACAAGCACGCACGCGCGCACAAACACACGCATGCACACACACACACGTGCACGTATGCACGCACGCACAAACACGCACCTCGCACGCGCACACACACATACACTCAGACACGCACAGACACGCACGCACGCTCACACGCACGCACACTCACGCACGCACGCACGCACGCATGCACGCACACAGACACGCACGCGCGCACAAACCTGCACACACACAGACACGCACGCGCACACACAAAGACGCACACGCACACACAAACACGAACGCACGCACACACACACGTACGCGCACACACGCACACACGCACGCACCCTCACGCGTACACACCCAGACACGCACAAAGGCGCACACACACACACACGCACACACACAAACATGCATGTGCACAGGCACACACTGACACAGACACGCAGAGACACACGCAAGCACGCGTGCGTGCACACACGTAAATACACGCGCGCGGGTGTGTCCTTGTGTGTGGGAGCATGCGCGCGAGCGTGCGCACCCGCGTGTGTATTTACGTGTGTGCACACAAACACAGACGCACGTGCGCGCACACAAACACGCAATCAGGCACGCGCGCGCACGGTCACACAGACAAACACACACACACACACATGCACATACACACAGACACTCACACACACGCACACGCACACGTACACACATAGACACGCACGTGTGCACACACAGACACAGACACACAGAGACAAAAGCACGCACGGGCGCGCGTGTGCAGACACACAAACACACAAACACGCGCGCGCGCTCGCACGCACACACACACGCACAAGCACACACTTACGCTTGCACGCACACGCACACACGCTCACACACAGACATGCACAGACACTCACGCGCGCACACACCCCCACGCGCGTGCACACGCACACACAGACACAGACATTCACCCAGGCACGCACACACACACACACACAAACACACGCACGCGCCCGCAGACACACACACACACATATAGAGACACACGCGCTCAGGCGCACACACACGCACACACAGGCACGCGCCCGCACACACACACACACACACAGACACACGCGTGCACACATACGCACACGCACACACATACACACGCACACACACACACACATACACACACACGCGCGCGCACTGGCACATACTCATGCACACACACACACACACACATACACACGCGCGCACACGCACACACACACATACACGCGCATGCACACAGACACACAAACAAGCACGCGCGCACGTACACCCACATACAGACACGCACGCGCACACACACATTACACACGTACTCACACAGGCACACGTGGGCGCGGGCAGACACACGCACATACACACACACACGTACGAACACACGCGCACACACGTACACACAAAAAGAGACACACGCGCGCGTGCAAACAGACACGAATGCACGCGCGTGCGCTCACAGACACACAGACACACACACGCACGCACGCACGTACATGCACACGCATGCGCACGTACGTACACACAGACACGCAACACGCACGCCCGCGCGCGCCCGCGCACGCACGCGCACTCACTCACACACACACACACGTGCACGTAAGCACGCACGCACAAACACGCACCCACGCACGCGCACACACACGCACACACTCAGACACGCACGCACACTCACGCACGCACGCAAGCACACTCACGCACGCACGCAACCACTCTCACGCGCACACACCTGCACACACACAGACACGCACGCGCACACACAGACACGAACGCACGTACGCACACACACACACACACGCAGGCACGCACGCACGCACGCTCGCTCACATGCACGCATGCACGCACGCACGCACCCATACACGTACACACCCAGACACGCATAGAGACGCACGCGCACACACACACACGCATACACATAGACATGCATGTGCACACGCACACACAGACACAGACACGCAGAGACACACGCAAACACGCGTGCATGCACACACGTAACTACACACGCGCGCACACACACAAACACGCACACATGCACGCGCACGGACACACAGACAAACAGACACACACATGCACATACATACAGCCACGCACACACACACTCACACACACGCACAAGCACACACATACACACGCACGCGTGCAAACACAGACACGCAGAGACACAAGCACGCACGCACGCGCGTGTGCAGACACACAAACAAACACACACACACAAACTCACGCGTGCGCGCCCATGCGCACACACACGCACACTAGGAGACACACGCGCGCACCCACTAACACGCGCGCACACACAGGCACGTACGCACGTGCGCTCGCACACACATGTACGCATGCACGCCCACACATGCATGCACGCACGCCCACACACATGCACCCACCCACACACGCACGCGCATACACATGCACCCACCCACACACGCACGCGCACACACTCAGACACGCGCATACACACAGACACGAACGCGCACGCGCACACGCGCACACATAAACATAGACACAGACACGCAGAGACACACGAACGCACGCGCGCGCACACCCGCAGGAAGACACGTGCACGCGGGCGTACACTCACACACGCAAGCAGGCACGCGCGCACACACGCTCCTGCACGAATACAAGCACGCACACGCTCGCGCTCGCCAATACTCATGCACGAACGCACGCACAAACGCACGCGCGCAGGCTTATTGTCATACACACACACAAATACACACACAGACACGCACGCGCGCATGCTCACAAGCACACAAACACGCGCGCGCACGTACACCCTTACACACAGACACGCACGCACGTACGCACACAGGCACACGCGCGCGCAGACATATACACATACACACACATACGAACACACGCGCGCACACACACACAAACACACACGCGCGTGCGGGCACAGACACACAGACGCACGCACGCTCACACGTACACACACACACACACGCATGCGCACACCCATACACACAGACACGCAGCACGCACGCACACACACATACACACACACGTGCACGTACGCACGCACGCTTAAACACGCACCCACGCACGCGCACATACACGCACACGCACACCCTCAGACACGCACAGACACGCACGCACGCACGCACGCTCGCACGCTCACGCACGCACTCTTGCACGCACACACGCACGCGCATACACCCGCTCACACACAGACATGCACGCGCACACATAGACACGCACGCGCACACACAGACACGAACACACACACACACACACACACAAACACGCACACACGCAAGCACACACCCTCACACGTACACACCCAGACACGCACACACATAGACACGCATGCGCACACGCACACACTGACACAGACACGCAGAGACACACGCAAGAACGTGTGCGTGCACACACGTAAAAACACACGCACACACGCACACTAACACAAACAAGCACACACGCGCGTGCACACAAACGCGCACGTACGCACTCACGCGCACGATCACACAGACAAACACACAGACATGCACATACACACAGACACGCACGCGCGCACACAAACATAGACACGCGCGCGTGCACACATAGACACAGACACACAGAGACACAAGAACGCACGTGCGCGCGTGTGCAGACCCACAAACACACACACACACACGCGCGCGCGCTACCACGTGCTCACACACACACTCATGCACGCACTTACGTTTGCACGCACACGCACACACACAAACACGCACAGACACGCACGCGCGCACACACATCCACGCGCGTGCACAAGCACACACACACAGACACGCACCCAGGCAGGCACACACACACACACACACACACACACACACACACACACAGACACACGCACGCGCCCGTACACTCACACACATACAGAGACACATGCGCACACGCACACACATACGCACACACAGGCACGCGCCCGCACACACACACACACACACACGTAGAGAGACACACGCGCGCACGCACACACATACACACACACACACACACACACACACACACACACACACACACACACACACAAACAGACACGCGCACGCATGCCCGCGCATATACACACACACATAGACACACACGCACATATACACACACACGCACACACGCACGCCCACTCACGCACACACTCAAGCACGCTGACACACACAGACACGCACACAAACACGCACATACACAGACACGCATGTGCACACGCACACACACAAACACAGACACACACACGCACGCGCGCGTGCCGACGCACACAAACACATGCACAGACACACACACACACACACACACACACATACACATACCTACACACAAATGCGCACACACACACTTACACACACACACACACATACATGCACGTGCACACACATACAGACACGCACGCATGCACACTCACACACGCACGCGAACACGAACACACACAGGCATAGACATAGACACGCAGAGACACACGCATGCACGCGCGGACGCAAGTACAAACCCAAGCACTCGCGCGCGTGTGCAGACACACAAACACACACACACACACACACACACACAAACACACACGCACGCAAGCACGAACGCACACACACACGCACGCACGCTCACACACAGACATGCAAAGACACGCACGCGCACACACACACACACAGACATGCAAACGCTTGTGCAGACACACAAGCACGCACACACACACACACACACACACACACACATACACCAACACGCACGCGCACACACAGACGCAGACACACACACGCACACACACACACACACGCAGACACAGACACAGACACAGACACGCAGAGACACACGCACGCAAGCGCGCGCGCACACGCGCACGCACCCAGGCGCGCACAGACACACTGTCACACACACACGCACACGCACACACGCACGCATACATGCACACACACACACACACACACAAAGACGCGCGCGCACACGCTCGCACTCACGCACGCACGTACACACACACACACAGACACACACGCACATACACAGACGCACGCCCACACACACACACCCACGCCCGCTCATGCATGCACGCACGCACGCTCACACTCACCGACACGCACAAACACGCACGCGCACACACACACGCATGCGCACACGCGCACACACATTCACAGACACACAGAGACACACGCACACAAGCGCACGTGCTCACGCACACGCACGCGCCCAGTCACACACACATACACACACACACACGCGCACGCATGCACACACACACACACATGTGCAGGCACGCACACACACAGACATAGACAAGCATGTGCACACACACAGACATGCACGCAAGCATGCACACACACAGACACGCACACACGCATTCACATGCACGCACGCGCACACACACAGACACGCATGCGCACACAAACACACACACGCACGCAAGCACGTGCTTGCGCGTGCACACCCTCAAAGAGACACACGCGTGCACACATAAACACCCGCACGCATGCACGCTTGCACGCACAGACACACACACACACACACACACACACACACGCATGCACATACACATACACACAGACACACACGCGTACTCACACAGACACGCAAACGCATACACACAGATACAGACACGCATGCGTACTCACAGAGACACGCATCACGCATGCACACGCGCGCACATACACTCAAACACACACACACATACACACATACACACGCATGCACGCACGCACACGCACACGCTCATACACACACACACTCAGACACATACAGACACGTATGCACACTCATACACACACGCAAACACATAGACACGCACACACACATGCACACACACAGACACAGACACAGATGCGCAAAGACACACGAAAGGACACGCGTACGCACGTGCTCTCGTGCACAGACACAAAAACACACACACACACAAGCAAGCGCGTGCGCACGCACACGCGCGCACACACACACACACACACAGATGTATGCATGCACACACACACACACACGCAAGCGCAAACGCGTGCACACACACACACACGCGCATGCACGCGCACACACGTGCACACACAGACACCTACAGACACGCACGCGCACATACACACGCACATGCACGCGCACGCGCACACTGACACAGGCACCCAGAGACCCACGCACCCACGCACGCAATCACCCACACACACACACGCACCAACACAGACACGCACACTCACACACACAAACACGCACAGACACGCACACGCACACACACAGACACTCACAGACATAGACACACATACGCACACGCGTACACACTGACACAGACACGCAGAGACAAATGCACGCACGCGCGCGTGCTCTTGCACACGCACGCACATACACTCATACTTACACAGACACACAGAGAGACACGCACACGCGCGCACACAGACACACATGTGCGCGCACGCACACACACAGACACACATGTGCACACACACAGACAGGCACGCACACACACACACACACACACAGACACGCACGTATTCACACCCACGCACGCGCACACACACAGACACACATACACATGCACGCGCACACACACACACATACAAACATGCACATGCACACACAGACACGAACGCACACGCACACACAAACACACACACACACACGCATGCACACGCACACACGCACACTCCCGTACACGTACACGCACAGACACACACACGTACACACACACACGCGCACAGACGCAGACACGCATGCACACACGCACACACACAGACACAGACATGTAGAGACACACGCAAGCACACGTGCACGCACACACGTAAGCGCAAAAGCGCACGCGCATGCAGGTACACACACACACAGAGATACACGCACGCATACAAACGAACACGCAAGCACGCGCACGCGCACAGGCATACATACAAACACACATGCATGCACATACACACACACACGCTCATAATTACGCACGCGCATACCCATACGCAGAGACACAGACACGCGGCACGCACGCCCGCTCGCGCTCGCACACACAGAGGCACGCACACCCACACACGCATGCACACACACAAACACACACGCACACGTACACATGCGCACACACTTAGACACGCACACACACGCACTCGCCCACTGACACGCACACACACACGCGCGCACACAGACACACACACGCACACACGTAGACACGCACCCGCACGCGTATATACACAGACATAGACAAGTAGAGACACAAAAACGTACGCGCGCGCTTGTGCAGACACACAAACACACACACACACACACACACACACACACACAAACGCAAGCGCGCGCACGCACCCACACCCAATAGCACATACACCGACACGCACGCGCACACGCGCACACAGACACAGACACACACACGCAGAGACACACGCAAGCACTAAGGCGCGCATGCGAACACACACGCACGCACCCAAGCGCGCGCGTACAGACACACATTCACAGACACACACACATACACACACACAAACACATGCGCGCACACGTACACACGCACATACACACACACACACACAGAGACACGCACGTACATACACACACACACACACACACACACACACACCCACGCCCACTCACGCATGCACGCATGCACGCTCACACTCACAGACACGTACAGACGCGCACGCGCATACACACAGACACGCACACACACAGACACACATGCGCACAGGAGCACACACATTCATAGACACGCAGAGACACACGCACGCAGGCGCACATGCTCACGCACACGCACGCGCACACTCACTCACACACACACACACACAGAGAGACACGCACGCGCGCATGCACACACACAGACACAGACACGCATGTGCACACACACAGACACGCACACAAGCACACACACGCACACACGCACGCATTCACATGCACGCACGCGCACACCTACAGACACGCATGCGGACACAGACACACAGACGCACGAAAGCACGCGCTGGCGCACGTACACCCACAAAGAGACACACGCGTGCACACATAAACACCCGCACGCACGCGCGCGCTCACAAACACACACACACACACACGCACATGCACGCACATACACATACACACAGACACGCACGCATACTCACACAGACACGCACACACATACACCCAGACACAAAAACACATCACGCATGCACGCGCGCACACAGACACACACACACAAACACACACACACACACACACACACACACGTACGCACGCGCACACTCAGACACGCACAGATACGTACGCGCATACTCAGACATGCGCGCAAACACATAGACACGCACGAGCACATGCACACACACAGACACACGCACGCACGCACACACACACACACACATGTGCGGGCACGCACACACACAGACACAGACACGCATGTGCACACACACAGACACGCACACGCACGCGCACACAGACACGCACACGCACGCAAGCACGCGCTCACGCACACACGCCCACAAAGAGACACACGCATGCGCAAATAAACACCCGCACGCGCGCGTGCACAGACACTGACACACACACGCACACACAAACACGCACATACACATACACACAGACACTCACGCGTACTCACACAGACACGCATACACACAGACACAGACACGCACGCGTATTCACACAGACACGCATCACATATGCACGCCCGCGCGCACACACACTCAAACACACACACACACACATGCATGCACGCACACACACGTACGCGCACATACACGTACGCACTCAGACACACACACACGCGTACGCACACACGCAAACACATAGACACGCACACACACATGCACACACACACACAAAGACACAGACGCGCAAAGACACATGAAAAGACACGCGCGCGAACACGCATACGCACGCGCTCGCGTGCGCGGACACAAAAACACACACACACACACACGCAAGCGCGCACACACACACACACAGACGTACACATGCACACACACACATACACACGCGCACGCACGCGCACACACACGCACACACAGACACGCATGCGCACACACACGCGCACACACATACACACGCACACGCACACACAGACACACAGAGACCCACGTACCCACGCACGCACACACGCACACACACACGCACCGACACAGACACAAACACTCACACGCACAGACACACACGCGCACAGACACAGACACGCACAGACACAGACACGCATGCGCATACGCGTACACACAGACACAGACACGTAGAGACACACGCACGCACGCGCGCGTGCTCTTCCACACGCACGCGCGTACACACAACATACACACACAGACACACAGAGATACACGCACGCGCGCACGCACACATACACACACACATGTGCGCACACGCATACACACATAGACACGCATGTGCACACACACAGACACGCACGCACACACATACGCACACACGCACGCACACATTCATACGTACACTGCACACACACACACACGCACGCACACACTCACACACGCATGCACACAAACACACACACGCACACACGCACGCACACACACACACGCACGCAAGCACAAGCACGCGCGTAAACTCCCTCACACGTACACACACAGTGACACACGCGCACACACACACTCACAGACACAAACATGCAGAGACACACGCGCACACACGTACGCGCACACACGTACGCGCACACACGTAAGTACAAAAGCGCGCGCGCATGCAGGTACACACACACAAAAATACACGCGCGCACATACAAATGAACACGCACGCGCGCGCACAGGCTTACATACACACACACACACACATGCATGCACATACACACACACACACACGCACGCGCACACACACAATTACGCACGCGCATACCCATACACAGAGACACAAACACAAACACGTAGCACGCACGCCCGCTCGCGCTCGTACACCAAGAGGCACGCACACCCACACACGCGCGCACACACACACACACAAGCATGCACGCGTATACACACGCACACACTCAGACACGCACAACACACACGCGCACACAGACACACACACGCACACACATAGACACACACACGCACGCGTACATACATAGACACAAACAAGTAGAGACACAAGAACGTATGCGCGCGTTTGTGCAGTCACACAAGCACACACACACACACATACATACATACACACGCAAGCGCACACACACACACATACACTGACACGCACACGCACACGCACACACAGACACAGACACACACACACGCACACGGACACGCGCACACAGACACAGATACAGACACTCAGAGACACACGCAAGCACTCACCCAGGCGCGCACGCGAACGCAGCCAAGCGCGCGCGTACAGGCACACAGACACAGACAAACACGCAAACACACACACGCATGCACGCACACACATACACACACACAAAAACACGTGCGCGCACACGCACGCACTCATGCACGCACATACACACACATGCATGCACATACACACACACACACACACACACCCATACACACGCACCCACGCCCACTCACGCATGCACGCACGCACGCTCACACTCACAGACACGCACAGACACCCACGCGCGCGCACACACACACACGCATGCGCGCAGGCACACACGCATTCACAGACACGCAGAGACACACGCACGCAGGCGCACATGCTCACGCACACGCATGCGCACACACACACACACATACACATACACACACAGAGACACGCACGCAAGCATGCACACACACACATTTGCGGGCATACACACACAGACA
>CAWUDS030001149.1:110000-132500 GCA_963859935.3 Lathyrus sativus
ATGCACGCGCGTGCACGCACACACACACACATACACGCACTGACACACACGCACGCACGCGCACATACACGCACGCACACAGACACGTTCACGCATACACACACGCACACGCACACACATAGACACGTACACGCACATGCACACACACACACAGATACAGACACGCAGAGACACAGACAGGGACGCGCACGCATGCACATGCACTCGCGTGCGCAGACTCACAAACATACACACACACATAAACGCGCGCACGCACACACACACACACACGTACGCATGCACACACACACACAGACACACACAAACACGTGCGCGCACAGACGCGCGCGCACCCGTATACGTTGACACGCACAGGTACGCACGTGTACACACACACACACACGCACGCGCACATGCATAGACACACACAGACATAGACACACAGAGACACACGCACGCACGTGCACACACACACACACACGCTCACGCGCGCGCTCGTACACACACATACACACACAGGCACACACACAGACACACGCGCGCGAACACACACGTACACACACTGACACGCACGCGCGCACGCGCACACACATACACAAACGGGCGGGCTCGCATTTACACACAAACACACACACACGCATGCATGCACACTCTCACGCGCACACGCACAGACACGCACAGACGCGCACTCGCACACACACACACTCACACAGACGCGCATGCGCGCACACACACACAGACATAGAAACAGACACGCAGAGACACACGCAAGCACGTGTGTGCGTACACACGTAAGTACACACGCGCGCGCGCACGCGCTCACGCAGGCACACACACATACACACACACACACACAGACACGCGCACACACACACACACACGCGCAGGCAAGAGCACGCACACACACACACACACACGCGCACTCACATACACACTAACACACACTGACACACGCGTGCACACGGACGCACGCACATACACACACACACACCGACACGCACGCACACACACACGCCCACACACACGCACACACGCCCACTCATGCATGCACGCATGCACGCACACACACTCATACACGCACGCACACACACACATGCACACACAGACACGCATGCGCACACGCGCACACACAGACACAGACACACAAAGACACACGCACGCACGCGCGCGTGCTCATGCCCACGCACGCACAGACATACTGACATGCACAGACACACACACACACACACACACACACACACATAAACACCTTTATGCATGCGGTCTGGCACAGGCACACACACACACACACACACACACGCACGTACAACCAGACACAGACACGCACGCTCACACACACGCACATAGACACAGACACAAAAACGCAGCATACGTGCACCCGCGCGAGCACACGCACACACATACACACACCCACACCCACGCACACACACCCATGCACGCGCACATACACGCACACACTCAGACACATACAGACACGTACGCGCACGCACACATACACACACTTAGACACGCACGCACACATGCATACACACAAACACATACGCGCAGAGACACAAGCACGGACGCGCGCGCACACTCGCATACGCACGCGCTCGCATGCGCAGACACACAAACACACACAAGCACGTACGCATGCACGCACACACGCACGCACGGACGCACACACACACACACACCCGTACACAAAGACACGCACGCGCACAGACACACACGCACGCACACACACACGCGTACGCGCATGCGCACATACAAAGACACAGACACAGACACGCAGAGACACACGCACGCACACACACGCACATAGAGACTCGCGTGCACGCACGCACACACAAAAGCAAGCATGCGCGCGCACACCCATACGCACGCACGAACACACACGCGCTCGCACACACACCCACACACGCAGGCATGCACGCGAACAGACACGCACGCAGGCGTACACACACGCGCACGCACATATACACACACACACACACACGTACGCGCACGCGCACACATACACGATCGCGCACGCACACGCACACACACATACACACAAACGCGCGCACACGCACTTACACACACATACACACACACACACGCACACACACACACACACACACTCACATGCACACAAACAGATACGCACGTGCGCACACACAAACACAGACACGCACACGCACACACACAAACACAGACACTCAGAGACACATGCACGCACGCGCGCGTTCGCACAATTACGCACGCACGCGGGTGCGCCCACACGCACGAACGCCCGCGTGCGCACGCTCAAGCACGGCCGCACACACGCATGCACGCACGTGCACACACACATGCACACGCACAGACACACACATACACACAGACACACAAATACATACACACACAAAAAAACACGCACGCACACACATACACACACACACAGACACGCACGCACGCACTTAGGCATACACACACACACGCACGCACGCACACACACACACGCATTCACACAGACACGCACAGACGCGCACTCGCACACACACACACACACGCATGTGCATACGCACACACACAGACACAGACACGCAGAGACACGCGCAAGCACGTGTGTGCGCACACATGTAAGCACACGCGCGCGCGAACGCGCTCACGCAGGCACACACACACACATACAAACACACACGCGCACGCGCAAGCGCGCACACAGACGCACAGGCACACACACACAAGCACGCAATCACAGACACACAGACACACAAACACACAGACACGCACACAAAAACACACACACGCACACAAACACACACGCACGCACTCACGCAGGCAAGCGCGTGCACAAATACATAGACACACAGACACACACATACACACACACACACGCACGCACACACGCACATACACACACAGACACACGCGTGCACACGCACGCACGCACGCACATACACATATACACACAGACACACACGCACATACACACACACGCCCCCCCCCCCCCCCCCCACGCATCCACGCCCACTCACGCACGCACGCTCACACACTCAGACACGCACAGACACGCACACGCACACATACAGACACGCACACATACAGACACACACACACACACATGCATGCGTACGGGCGCATACACAGTCGCAGACACGCAGAGATACACGCACGCACGTGCGCGTACTCACGCACCCGCACACACACAGACACGCACACAAATATAAACACCCATACAAACGCGCGTGCGCACAGTCACACATACACGCGCGCGCACGCACGCACATACACACACACATAGACACGCACGCGTACACACACAGACACGCACGCGTATGCACACAGACACACACGCGCGCACACACACACACACACACACACACAGACACAGAAACGTAGCACGCATGCACGTGCGCGCGTACACACACACACACACACAAACACACATACACACACGCAGGCACGCACGCACACACACTCACACACGCGCACATACACACACACACTTAGACAAGCACAGACACGTACGCGCATATACACACACAGACTCAGACACACACAGACACGTACGCGCACATACACGCACACACTCAGACACGCACAGACACGTACACGCACACACACACATGCACACACATAAACACGCACGCGCACATGCACACACACAGAAACAGACACAGACGCGCAGAGACACAAGAAGAAACATGCGCGGGCACGCGCATACGCACGCGCTCGCGTGCGCAGACACACAAACACACACAGATACACACACACACACACACACACACGTACGCGTGCACACACACACTCGCACGCACGCACGTGCACACACACGCACACAGACACGCACAGACACGCACGCGCAGACACAGACACATACGCACACACACACACACGCGCGCACGCGCACACTCACGAACACGCAGAGACACATTCACACATGCGTGCAGGCACCCACGCGCGCGCACACACACGCACACACAAGGAGACTCGCGCGCGCGCCCGCACTTAGAAAAGCACGCAAGCGCGCACGCGCACACTCACACGCACAGGCATGCACGCGCAGAGACACGTACGCGCATATAGAAACAGACACACACACAAAGACACGCACGCGCACGCGCAGACAGACACAATCGCGCGCGCACGCACTTACACACACACATACACACACACAAACACACGCACGCGCACACAAACACAAACGCGCGCGCGCACTTACACACACTTACACACGCACGCACACACACACGCACACACATAGACACGCACGCGCGCGCACACACACACACACACAAACACAGACACGCAGAGACAAATGCACGCAGGCGTGCATGCACACAAACACGCACGCACGTGGGTGCGCACGCACAAGCACAGCCTCACACACGCACACATGCATGCACGCACGCGCATACACTCACACACACGCGCGCGCGCGCGTACTCGCTCAGACACACACACACACATACACACAGACACGCACGCGCGCACGCGCGCACGTGCACACACAGACACAAACGCGCGCGCACACGCACTTACACATACACACAGACGCGCACTCCCACACACACACACACACACACAAATACACGCATACGCACACGCACACACACAAACACATACACGTAGAGACACACGCAAGCACGTGTGTGTGCACACAAGTTAGCATACACGCGCGCGCACACCATCACGCAGGCACACACACAAAGACACACGCGCGCGCAAATGGAAGCGCATGCACAGACGCACAGACACACACACACACACGCACGCTTGCACAGACACACAGACATACACACACAGACACAAACACACATACACATACACACAGACATGCACACACACACACACGCACACACACACACGCACGCACACGCGTGCACACTCGCAGGCAAGCGCGCGCACAGACACACGGACACACGCACACACGCACACAGAGAGACACACGCATATGCGCGCACACACACACACACACACACACACACACACACACATGCACGCACGCACAAGCAGCCAAGCGCGCGTGCACAGACACACAGACATACACACACGCACACACATACACGCACGCACACACATATACACACACAGACAGACACAGACATGCACGCACGCGCACACACACACACGCATGCTCATACACACACACACGTGCCCAAACACACACGTGCCCACGCCCACTCACGCATGTACGCACGCACGCTCACACACTCAGACACACACAGACATGCACGCGTATGCCCAAACACACACACACACACACAGACGCACACACAGACACGCATGCGCACACACAGACGCAGACACGCAGAGACTCACGCAGCCACACGCGCATGCTCACGCACACGCACACACACACATACAGACACGCACAAACGCGCCCACACACATAAACACCAGCACACACGCACGCGCTCCCGCACAGACACACTAACACGCGCACACACATGCACGCACGCACATACACACACAGACACGCACGCGTACACACACAGACACGCACGCGCACACACACTCACAGACACAGAGATAGAAACACAGCACGCATGCACGCGTGTGCGCACACACACAAACACACACACACACACACACACACACACACACACCTACGCACGCAGACGCACACACACGCACATACACGCACACACTTAGACATGCACAGACACGTACGCGCACACACACACACACATGCACACACATAGACACGCACGCGCACATGCGCACACACAGACACAGACGCGCAAAGACACGCGCACGGACACGCGCGCGCAAATGCATGTGCACGCCCTCGCGTGTGCAGATACACAAACACACACACAGACACAGGCGCGCGCGCGCACGCACACACATACACACGCACGTACGCATGCACAAACACACACACACGCACGCGCACACACACTCGCACACAGAAACACACAGACACGCACACGCACAGAAACAGACACAGACACGCAGAGACACAACCACACACACACACACGCACACAGACACAAACACACACACTCACACACACAGACACGCACAGACACACACGCATGCGCACATGTGTACACAAAGACACGCACAGACACATGCACGCAAGCGCGCGTGCTCACGCACACGCACGCACACACCCGCATACGCACACACACGTGCACACACACATACACACATGTGTGCGCATGCACACACACACATGCATATGCACACGCACACACGCACGCACACACACGCACACACGAATTCACACGCACACACGCGTACACACACAGACACACACGCAAGTGCGCGCAGGCACACACACACACACACGCATGCACGCAAGTACGCTCACGCACACACACACACACACACGTACACACACACAAGCGCGCGCGCACACACACACACACACACGCACACACACATACGCACACACGCACGCACACACACCCACACACAGACTCACACACACGCAAGCGCGCACACACACACACATACACACACACGCACATACACACATACGCACACACACATACGCACGCACACTCGCACACACAGGCAGACACGCACACACACACACACACACACAAGCACGCACAGACACACACGCGCGCGCACTCACGCACACACACATACGCACGCGCACACACACACACAGACACGCGCACACACACGCGCATGCACACACACATACGCATACACACACACAATCATACGCATGCACGCACGCACCCACACATACGCAAGCGCGCACACACACACAAACACATACACACACACACGCATGCACACATACGCACACGCACACACACATAAGCGCACACACACACAAAGAGACACACGCACACGCACATAAACACCTGAATGCGCGCGTGCAGAGACGCACATACACGCACGCGCAGATACACATATACACAGACACAGACACAAAGAGCAGCATGCATGCACGCGCGTGCGCGCGCTCACGCGCACGCACACAAGCACGCACGCACGCGCACATACCCGTACACACTCAGACATGCACAGACACATACGCACACAATCACACACACACACACGCGCATGCACACACATAGACACGCACGCGCACATGCACTCGCACAGACACAGACGCGCAGAGACACACGCACAGACACGCGTGCGCACTCGCATACGCAGGCGCTCGCGTGCGCAGACACACAAACACACACACACACGCACGCACACACATAGACACGCACGCGCAGATGCACTCGCACAGACACAGACGCGCAGAGACACACACACAGACACGCGCGCGCACTCGCATACGCAGGCGCTCGCGTGCGCAGACACACAAACACACACACACGCACGCACGCACACGCACACACACGCGCACACAAACACGCACAGACACGCATGCTCACACATGCACACACACGCACACGCACACTCACACACACAGACACAAACACAGACACGCAAGCACCCTTGCCTGCACGCACACACACGCACATAGAGACACGCGCGAGTGCAAACTCACAAAAATCATGCACGCGCGCATACGTACACGCACCCACGCACGCACACACATACACACACAGACACGCACAGACACACACACGCACGCTCACACACACAGACACGTACAGACACGCACGCGCACACACTCACACACACAGACACGCATGCGCACACGCGTACACACAGACCAAGACACACAGAGAAACATGCACACACGCGCGCGTGCTCACGCACACGCATGCGCACACCCACATACACACACACACAGACACATACACACACACAGGCGCGCACGCACACACACACACACGCATGTGCACACACACAGACACACACACACACACACACACGCACGTGTACACACACGCACGTGTACACACATGCATGCGCACACACACACACATACAGACGCATGCACGCTCGCCCACACACACAGACACGCTTACACACAAAAGCGCGGACACACATACACATACGCATGCACAGACGCACACACACATACGCACGCATGCACACACGCACACAGACACGTACACCCACGCAAGTGCACACACACACACACACACACATAAGCATGCACACACACAAAGAGACACACGGGTGCACACATAAACCCCCGCTAGCACACACGCGCGCGCACAGACACACACACACACACACACATGCACGCACGCATATTCACACACACACACGCACACGAACGCGCACATGCACACAAACAGACACAAACACAAAAACGCAGCACGCATGCACGCGCGCTCACACACACACACACAAACATAGAGACACACGCGCGCGCACACACGCACGCACACACACACACACACACGCAGGCATGCACGACCACAAACACACATACACACACACACAGACACCCACGCGCACACAGACACAATCGCGCGCGCACAGACTTACACACACACACACACACACAAACAGACCCGCACGCGCGCATGCACACACACACACACACACAAACGCGCGCGCACCCACTTACACAGACATACACACACCTGCACACACACATACACACACAGACACGCACAAGCAAACACACAAACACAGACACGCAAAGACACATTCACGCACGTGCGTGCGGACGCACACGCACAACCACGCACACGCACACGTGCAATCGCGCACACGCATGCGCACACCCAGATACACACACACACACACGTGCACACACACATACACACACGCGTGCGCATGCACACACACACACACACATGCAAGTGCATACACACAGACACGCACGCACACACACACACACGCACACACGCACACACGAATTCACACGCACGCACACGCACACCCGCAGACACACACACAAGCGCGCACACACACACAAATACACACACGCACGCACGCTCGCGTACACACACAGACACACACACACACACAAGCACGCACGCACACACACACACACACACACACTTACACACACACGCACGCTCGCATACACACACAGACACGCACACACACAAGCGCGCACACACACACACACACACATACGCACGCACGCACACACACATACGCACGCACGCACACACACATATGCACGCACACACACATACGCACGCACGCGCACACACACACACACACACAAGCGCGCACACACACACACACACACACGCACGCGCACACACATACGCACGTGCGCACACACACACACACACATACACGCAAACACGCACACACACACACACACACGCATGCACACACACATACGCACGCACGCACACACACATACGGAAGCGCGCACACACACACACACATATGCATGCGCACACACATACACACACACACACACACGCACACATACGCACGCGTACACACACAGACACGCACACACACGCAAGCGCGTACACACACATAAGCGCACACACATAAAGAGACACACGCACACACACATAAACACCCGCACGCACGCACGCTCGCATAATGAGACACACACGCGCGCGCGCACCCTCACACACACACACACACACACACACACACGCAAAGCAACACGCATGCACGCGCTCACACGCACACACACAAGCACGCACGCACTCAGACACGCACAGACACACACAAGCACGCGCGCACGCGCACATACAGGCACACACACACACACGCACACACACACATAGACACGCACGCGCACATGCACTCACACAAACACAGACGCGCAGAGACACACGCACAGACACGCGCGTGGACTCGCATACGCTGGCGCTCACGTGCGCAGTCACACAAACACACACACACACACATGCACGCACGCAAACGCACACACACGCACACACAGACACACACGCTCACACATGCACACACAAGCACGCGCACACCCGCACTCACCGACACAGACACAGACACACAGAGACGCAAGCACCCTTGCACGCACGCACACACACACACACACACACACACACACACACACACATAGAGACACGCGCGCACGCACACTCACAACAAAGCATGCACGCGCGCACACGTACACGCACGCACGCACGCAAACACACACACACAAACACGTACAGACACGCACGCGCACACACTCACACATGCAGACACGCATGCGCACACGCGTACACACAGACAAAGACACACAGAGAAACATGCACACACGCGCGCGTGCTCACGCACACGCACACCCCCATACACACACATACACACACACACACACCCGCGCACACGCATACGCACACACACGCATGTGCACACACACAGACACACACGCGCACGCACATAGACGCACACACGCACGCACGCACGTGCACACACACAGACACGCACACACACGCAAGCGTGCACACACACACATACACACGCATGCACCCCCACACACACACAGACACGCTCACACACACAAGCGCACACACACACACACGCACACACGGACGCACACACACATACACACGCATGCACACACGCACACAGACACGCACACACACGCAAGTGCATACACACACACAAGCGGGCACACACACAAAGAGACACACGCGCGCGCACAAAAACCCCTGCACGCACGCCCCCACGCGCGCACACACAGACACAGACACACACGCATGCAGACGCACGCACGCACGCACATTCGCACACAGACACACACGTACGCGCACAGACACGAATGTGCACACGCACACAAACAGACACAGACACAAAAACGCAGCACGCATGCACGCGCGCTCACACACATACACACACACACACACAAACACACACACACGCACGCACGCACACATACTCGCACACAGTCAGACACACACAGATACGTACGTGCACATACACACACACACACACACACACGCACACACATACGCACGCGCACATGCTCACACACAGACACAGACGTGAAGAGACACGCGCGCGCACCCGGAAGCACACGCGCTCGCGTTCGCAGACACACAAACACACACACGCACACACACACACAGGTACGCGTGCACACACATAAACACACACGCACACACAGACACGCAGAGACACACGCACGCACGCGGGCACACACGCGCGCACGCATACACATACACACACAGACACGCGCACACACACACTCACACAAAAGCATGCATGCACACACACACACACACACACACACTCACACGCAGGCATGCGTGCGTACAGACACACATACGCACACACACACACACACAGACACCCACGCGCACAC
Organism: Lathyrus sativus; assembly: GCA_963859935.3. Taxonomy (NCBI): domain Eukaryota; kingdom Viridiplantae; phylum Streptophyta; class Magnoliopsida; order Fabales; family Fabaceae; genus Lathyrus; species Lathyrus sativus. The sequence goes on from CAWUDS030001149.1 coordinate 121,036, forward strand.
AGACACAATCGCGTGCGCACACACTCTCTCTCTCTCACACACACACACACACACACACAGACCCGCACGCGCGAACCCACTCACAAACACACAAACGCGCGTGCACCCACTTACACAAACATAGACACGCCCGCACGCACACACACAGACACACACACACAGACACACACACACACAAACACAGACACGCGGAGACACATGCACGCACGCACGCGCACTCACACACGCGCACACGTGCGTGCTCAGACACACACACACACACACATACACACACGCGCGCACGCACACACTGACAAACACACTCGCGCGCGTACGCATACACACACACGCACACACACATACACACACACACACACGCACACTCACACACACACGCGCACTCACATACACGCACACACACACACACACACAGACGCACACTCGCGCACACAGACACACAGACACACATGCGCACACGCACACACACAAATACAGAAACGTAGAGACACACGTAAGCATACACGCGCGCGCACGCGCTTACGCAGGCGCGCACACACAGAGACACACGTGCGTGCAAACTTTCACGCACGCGCGTGCTCACAGGCACACAGACAGACACACACACACACACCCGCACACACGCTCGCATGCTCAGACACACAGACACACACTGACACATACACAAACACACACACATATACACACACACACACACACACGTGTGCGCCCGCACACACACGCGCGCGCACGCATACACACACACACACACCCATACAGACACGCACAAGCTCACACAAAAAGACACGCGCGCGCCAACTCACACGCACAAACGCACGCACACATGCACCCGCGCGCACAAGCACACAGACATACACAGACACAGACACACACACAGACACAGACACAAAGACATGCACGTGCGCATGTACGTAGACAAACAGACACGCGTCCGCGCACGTACACCCACACACATAGACACGCACGCGCAAACAGACAACCGCGCGCGCGTACGCACACAAGCACGCGCGCGCTTGCGCAGACACACACAGACATACACACACACAGACAGACACGTACGCGCGTTCGCCCACACACACACAAACGTGCGCGCACAGACACACACAGACACAAACACACACACACACACATATACACACACACATACACACACACAGGCACGCACACACACACAAACACACGCACGCGCGCACACACACACACAGACACATTGCGCGCACGCGCACACACAAACACACATACACGCACGCAGACACTTACACACACCCACACGCATGCACGCACACACACACATACATACACGCGCACAGACGCGCACTCGCACAGACATACACAGACACACAGACACGCATGTGCACACGCACACACACAGACACACAGAGACACACACAGACACACGCTCACGTAGGCGCACACGCACAGACACACACGTGCACACACACACACACACACGCACACACACACACACATGCACGCACGCGTACGTACAAAGACACGCACGCGCACACGCACACACACAGACACAGAAACGTAGCACGCATGCACGCGCGTGCGCGCCTTCACACGCTCACACGCACGCACGTGCACATACACGCACTCACTCAGACACACACACGCACACACATAGACACGCACGTGCACATGCACCTACACAGACACAGACGCGCAGAGACACACGCACGGACACGCGCGCGCACCTGCATACAAACAAACACACACACACATACAAACACGTGCGCGCATGAACGCATGCATACACACATACACACACACATACAAATGCACACGCGCACACACGCTTGCACAAACACGCACAGACCCGCACACGCATACATACAGACACAGACACAGACACGCAGAGACACACACACGCACGCACACACACAAAGAGATACGCGCGCGCGGGCATTCACACAAAAGCATGCACGCGCGCGCGCACACACACGCACGCACGCTCGCACGCACATACACGCGCACAGACACAGACACGCTAGCTCACACACACAGACACGCACGCGCTCACACCGACACACACGCACAAACACACGCATACATGCACGCGCGCACGCACAAGCTTACATACATACACACACAGACACACACACAGACACAAACACAAAGAAATGCACGCGCGCATGTACGTGGACAAACAGACACACGCGCACACGTACACCCACACACATAGACACGCACGCGTACACAGACACACGCACGCGCGTACGCATACAGGCACGTGCGCAGACTCACACACACACACATACACACACACAAACAGACATACACACACACACACAAACGCGCGCGCTCAGACACACACACACACACACACACACACACACACACATACACACACATATACACACAAACACATACACACACACAGGCACGCACAGACACAAACACACGCACGCGCGCACACACCCACATACACATTACGCTCACACGCACACAAAAATGCACATACGCGCGCGCACACACTTACACACACCCAGACGCACGCACGCACGCACACACCCAGACGCACACACACACATACACGCGCGCACAGACGCGCACTCGCACACACACAGACACACAAACACACATGCGCACACACACACACACACGCAGAGACACACACAGACACACGCTCATGCAGGCGCACACACAGACACACACACGCATACTCACACACACGCGCATACGTGTACGCACACAGACACGCACGCGCACACGCATACACACAGACACAGACACAGAAACGCAGCAACCATGCACGCGCGTGCGCGCCCTCACACGCTCACACACACGCACACACACACACACATACACGCACACACTCAGACACACACGCATGCACACACATAGACACGCACGCGCACATGCACACACACAGACACAGACGTGCAGAGACACACGCACGGAAACGCGTGCGCACCCGCATACACACAAACACACACGCGCACACGAATGCATGCATACACACACACACGCATGCACAAACACGCACAGACACGCACGCGCACACACACACACACGCACGCGCGCACACACACGCAGGCACAGACACAGACACGCAGAGACACACGCACGCATGCACACACACACACACATAGAGGCACACGCGCGCAGACACTCACACAAAAGCATGCACGCGCGCACACACACACACACATCCACGGACGCACACACACACATGCGCACGCTCAGACACACAGACACACACGCGCACACACCCACACACACACACATAGACACGCATGCGCACACGCGTACACACAAACAAAGACACGCAGAGACATATGCACGCATGCGCACACCCACATACATACGCACACACAGACACAGACACAGACACAGACACACACACACACAGAGACACACACACACACGCACACACGCACACGCATGTGCAGACACTCATACACACATGCATACACACACAAACATGCAGACACATGCAAGCACGCACACACACACACATACGCACGCACGCACGCCTATAAACAAGCACGCACACACACACACACACGTGCGCGCACACACCCACACACACACGCACGCACGCGCACGCACGCACATACACACATACGCGCAAACACACACTTACGCATACACACACACACACACGCACACGCACGCATGCACGTATGCACACACACGCGCGCGCACAGACGCACATTCGCACACACACAAACACACGCATGCACACACACACACACACATACAGACACAGACACGTAGAGACACACATGATCCTACACGCGCGCGCACACGCGCTCACGCAGGCACACACACACACACAGAGACACGTGCGCACAAACAGACGCGTACGAATGCACGCGCGCTCACACAATCACACACATACACACGCATGCAAGCACGCATGCGCAGATACACAGACACACACACACACATACACAAACACACACACACATACACACGCGCGCGCGCGCCGACACGCGCACACACACACGCGTGCGTGCGTGCACGCGTACGCACACACACACATACGGACACGCAGGCGCACACACACAGACACACACGCACGCACAAACACACACACACACGCACCCGCACAAACACACACACACACGCGCGCGCGCACTCGCATGCACGCACACACAGACCCACACATAGACATGCACGCGCGCACACGCAGACCCGCACGCACGCTCGCACATATACACACACACACAGACACATGCACGCACGCGCACAGACATTCACAGACATGCACGCACACACACTTACACAAGCACACACACAGACACAGACAATGACACACAGAGACACAGGTACGCACACGCGCACGCACGGGCGCCCACATACACATATACACACACACAAACACACACGCACATGCACGGACATCCACACAGACACGCAGGCGCATACACATAAACATGTGCGCACACACAGATACTCATGCACGCACGTACGCACACACACACGCACGCACGCGCTCACGCATGCACCCACACAGACACGCACGCGCTCACGCATGCACCCACACAGACACGCACGCGCACACACGTCACACGCAGACACGCACGCGCACACGCACACACACAGACATAGACACAGATACGCCGAGACACACGAACACATGCGCGCGCACACAAGCAGGCACGCACGCGCACGCGGGCACACGCACACCCACCCATGCAAGCACGTACGTGCACACACACTTCGGCACGCACACAAGCACACACACGCACGTGCGCACCAACACACGCACACATGCACGCGCACACACACGTCGGCACGCATACACGCCCACACACGCACGTGCGCGCCAACTCACACGCACACACACGAACACATGCACGCGCGCGTGCATAGGAACACAGACACACACACATATAGACACACACACAGACATACACACACATACACACACACACACACACACACAAAGACACGCACGCGCGCATGCACATAGACAACACAGACATGCTTGCACACACACACACACACACACAGATGCACGCACGCACACACATACACGCACGCACGCGCACACACGCACACATACACAGATACGCACGTGCACACACAAACACACGCATACACATAGACACGCACGCGCACACGCACACTCAGAGACACACACGCGCAGAGACAAAAGCAAGCACGTGCTCGCACGCTCACACACACACAAAGACACATGCGCGCATGCACACAAACTCGCACCCACGCACGCTTGTCCGCGCACAGATGCACAGACACACACACACACGCACGAATGCACGTACACACGTACACACACACACATGTGCACCCACACACGCGCGCGCACGCTTACACTCACACACACACCCATACAGACACGTACAAGCTCACACACAAAGACACGCACGCGCCAACCCACACGCACAAACGCACACACACATGCACGCGCGCGCACAAGCGCACAGACATACACACAGACACACACACAGACACAGGCACAAAGACATGCATGTGCGCATGTACGTAGACAAACAGACACGCGCGCGCGTACACCCACACACATAGACACACACGCGCACATAGACACACGCGCGCGTACGCACATAGGCACGCGCGCTTGCGCAGACACACACACATATACACACACAGACAGACATGTACGCGCGTTCGCCCTAACACACACAAACGTGCGCGCTCAGACACACACAGACACAGACACACACACACACACACACACACACACACAGACACACACACACACACAGGCACGCACACACACAAACACACGCACGCGCGCACACACACACACACACAGACACATTGCGCGCACGCGCACACACAAACACACATACGCACGCGCAGGCACTTACACACACACACACGCATGCACACACACACACACACATACACACGCTCGCGCACAGACGCGCACTCGCGCCCACACTCACAGACACACAGACATGCATGCGCACACGCACACGCATAGACATGCACAGACACACACAGACACACACTCACGTAGGCGCACACACACAAACACGCGCACACACACACACACGCATGCACATACACATACACACGCACACACACATACGCACAAAGACACGCACGCGCACACGCAGACACGTAGACACAGACACAGAAACGCAGCACGCATGCACGCGCTTGCGCGCCCTCACACGCTCACACATACGCACGCACGCACGCGCACATACACACACTCACTCAGACACACACACATACGCACACACATAGACACGCACGCGCACATGCACCTACAGAGACACAAACGCGCAGAGACACACGCACGGACACGCGCGCACACCCGCATACAAACAAACATACACACACATATGCGGGCGCGCACGCACGAACGCATGCATACACACACACCCACACGCACGCGCGCACGGACAGGCACACGCACACACACACACACACACACACACATACAGACACGCAGAGACACACGCAGGCACACACAGATACACACACACATACAGAGACACGCGCGCGCACATTCTCACAAAAGCATGCACGCGCGCGCACACACACGCGCACCCACGCACGCGCACACACACATACACGCGCACAGACACAGACACACACGCTCACACACACAGGCACGCACACACTCACACCGACACACATGCACAAACGCACGTACACATGCACGCGCACACGCACAAGCACACAGACATACACACACAGACACACACACGCACATACACACACACACTCAGACACACACGCACGCACACACATAGACACGCACGCGCACATGCACACAGACAGACACAGACGCGCAGAGACACACGCATGGACACGCGCTCGCACCTGCATACACACAAATACACACACACAGACACACACGCGGACACGAACGCGTGCATACACACACACACACGCACGCACGCACGCACGCACACACGCATGCACAAATACGCACAAACACGCACGCGCACGTGCACACGCACACACACAGACACAAACACAGACACGCAGAGACACACGCACGCATGCACACACACGCACACACATAGAGACACGCGTGCGCGCACACGCACACAAAAGCATGCACGCACGCGCACACATACACACACACACCCACGCACGCACGCACACACACACACACACACACAGAGACACAAACATAGACACGCACACTCACACACACAGACACGCACACACACACCTGCACCCACACACACATAGACACGCATACGCACACGCATGCGCACACGCGTACACACAAACACAGACACGCAGAGACACATGCACGCACGCGCACACACACACACATAGACACGTGCGCACAAACAGACGCGCACGAACGCAGGCGCCCTCGCGCACACACACCCACACACACACCCACACATGTGCACACACACAGACATGCATGCACGCACACACACACACACGCACGCACACGCATGCACGCATTCACACGCACGCACGCGCACACACACATACACGCACACACAGGCACACGCATACACACATGCACCCACGCACACACATATACGCACGCATGCACGCGCTCGCGCGCACTTACACACAAAGAGGCACACGCGCGCAAACCTAAACACCTGCATGCACGCACGCGCGCGCGCACTGACACACACACATACACGCGGGCGCGCACAGACACACACACATATACACACGCGCGCACGCACGCACGCATACGCACACACACACACACACACACACACGCGCGTATGCGCACAGTCATGCACGCACAAACACAGACACAGAAACACAGAAGGCATGCACGCGCGTGCGCGCACACACACACATACACGCACTGATACCCAGGCACGCACGCGCACATACACGCACGCACACAGACACGTTCGCGCATACACACATGCACGCGCACATACACGCACGCACACAGACACGTACGCGCATACACACACGCACACGCACACACATAGACACGTACACGCACATGCACACACACACACACACATATACAGACACGCAGAGACACAGACAGGGACACGCACGCATGCACATGCACTCGCGTGCGCAGACTCACAAACACACACAAACACGCGCGCACGCACACACACACACACACACGTACGCATGCACACACACACACACTGAGACACACACAAACACGTGCGCGCACGGACGCGCGCGCACCCGCATACGTTGACACGCACAGGTACGCACGTGTACACACACACACACGCACGCGCACATGCATAGACACACAGAGACACAGACACACAGAGACACACGCACGCACGCACACACACACACACACACACAAGCACACACGCTCACGCGCGCGCTCGGACACACACACACAGGCACGCACACAGACACACGCGCGCGAACACACACGTACACACACTGACACACACGCGCGCACGCGCACACACAAACACAAACGCGCGGGCTCGCATTTACACACAAACATACACATGCATGCACGCACACTCTAACGCGCACACGCACAGACGCGCATGCGCACACGCACACACACAGACATAGAAACAGACACGCAGAGACACACGCAAGCACGTGTGTGCGTACACACGTAAGTATACACGCACGCGTACGCTCTCACGCAGGCACACACACACACAGACACGCACACACACACACACACACATACACGCAGGCAACAACACGCGCACACACACACTCGCACACACACACACACACACACGCACTCACATACACACTAACACACACAGACACACGCGTGCACACGCACGCACCCACATACACACACACCGACACGCACGCCCACACACACGCCCACACACACGCACACACGCCCACTCATGCATGCACGCATGCACGCTCACACACTCATACACGCACAGACACGCACGCACACACACACATGCACACACACAGACACGCATGCGCACACGCGCACACACAGACAAAGACACAGGCACGCACGCGCGCGTGCTCATGCACACGCACGCGCAGACACACTGACACCAACAGACACACACACACACATAAACACCCACATACATGCGGTCTGGCACAAACACACACACACACACACACACACACACACACACACACACGCACACGCACACACGCAAGTACAACCAGACACAGACACGCACGCTCACACACACGCACATAGACACAGACACAAAAACGCAGCATACGTGCACCCGCGCGAGCACACGCGCACACATACACACACCCACACCCACGCACGCACGCACACGCACACACACCCATGCACGCGCACATACACGCACACACTCAGACACATACAGACACGTACGCGCACGCACACACACACACACACTTAGACACGCACGCACACATGCATAGACACAGACACATATGCGCAGACACACAAACACACACACACAGGCACGTACGCATGCACATACACGCACGCACACGCACACACACACACACACGTACGCAAAGACACGCACGCGCACAGACACACACACACACGCACACACACACGCGCACGCGCATACGTACATACAAAGTCACAGACACAGACACGCAGAGACACACACACGCACACACACGCACATAGAGACTCGCGCGCACGCGCGCACACACACACGCATATAGAGACTCGCGCGCACGCACGCACACACAAAAGCAAGCATGCGCGCGCACACCCTTACGCACGCACGAACACACGTGCGCTCGCACACACACCCACACACGCAGGCATGCACGCGAACAGACACGCACGCACGCGCACACACACGCGCGCGCACACGTACACACACACACACACACGTACTCCCACGCGCACACATACACGATCGCGCACGCACACGCACACACACATACACACAAACGCGCGCGCACGCACTTACACACACACACTCACATGCACACAAACAGATACGCACGCGCACACACACACAAACACAGACACGCACACACACAAACACAGACACGCAGAGACACATGCACGCACGCGCGCGTTCGCAAAATTACGCACGCACGCGGGCGCGCACACACGCACGAACGCCCGCGTGCGCACGCTCAAGCACGGCCGCACACACGCACACACGCATGCACGCACGTGGACACACACACGCACACACACACACACAGACACACACATACACACGCACACAAATACACACACACACACATAAACACGCACGCACACACATACACACACACAGACACGCACGCGTGCACTTAGGCATACACACACTCACGCACGCATGCACACACACAGACACGCACAGACGTGCACTCGCACACACACACACACACGCATGCGCATACGCACACACACAGACACAGACACATACATGCGCAAGCACGTGTGTGCGCACACATGTAAGCACACGCGCGCGCGAACGCACTCACGCAGGCACACACACACACACGTACACACACACAAGCGCGTGCAAGCGCGCGTACAGACGCACAGGCACACACACACAAGCACGCAATCACAAACACACACACACACAGACACGCACACAGAAACACACACACGCACACAAACACACACGCACGCACGCACTCACGCACACACACGCAGGCAAGCGCGTGCACACACACACACACGCACATACACACACACACACAGACACACGCGTGCACACGCACGCACGCACGCACATACACATATACACACAGACACACACGCATATACACACACACGCCCCCCCACACACGCATCCACGCCCACTCACGCACGCACGCTCACACACTCAGACACGCACATGCACACATACAGACACGCACACATACAGACACACACACACATGCATGCGCATGCGCGCATACACATACGCAGACACGCAGAGATACACGCACGTACGTGCGTGTACTCACGCACATGCACACACACAAACACATACACAAATATAAACACCCATACAAACGTGCGTGCACACAGTCACACATACACGCGCACGCACACACATACACACACACATAGACACGCACGCGTACACACACAGACACGCACGCGTACGCACACAGACACACATGCGCACACACACACACACGCACAGACACAGACACAGAAACGCAACACGCATGCACGCGTCTGTATGTGTGTGGGCGAGTGTACACACACGCATGCGCACACACACACACACGCACGCACGTGTACAGACACGCATGTGCACACACACAGACACACACACACACACACACAAACACACACACACACACACGCAGGCACGCACGCACACACACTCACACACGCGCACATACACACACACACACACTTAGACAAGCACAGACACGTACGCGCATATACACACACAGACTCAGACACACACAGACACGTACGCGCACATACACGCACACACTCAGACACGCACAGACACGTACACGCACACACACACATGCACACACATAGACACGCACGCGCACATGCACACACACAGAAACAGACACAGACGCGCAGAGACACAAGCACAAACATGCGCGGGCATGCGCATACGCACGCGCTCGCGTGCGCAGACACACAAACACACACAGATACACACACACACACACACACACACACTCGCACACACGCACGCGCACACACACGCACACAC
>CAWUDS030001149.1:142500-147500 GCA_963859935.3 Lathyrus sativus
CCGCACACACACATACACATACAGACACGCACACGCACACACACAAACATAGACACGCAGAGACACATTCACGCACGTGCGTGCGGACGCACACGCACACGCACACGGGGACTCACGCACACGCATGCGCACACCCACATACACACACACACACACACACACACACACACACACACACGTGCACACACACATACACACACGCGTGCGCATGCACACACACACACACATGCAAGTACACACACACAGACACGCACGCACGCACACACACACGCTCACACGCACACACGAATTCACACGCACGCACGCGCACACCCGCAGACACACACACAAGCGTGCACACACACACACACACACACACATGCACGCACGCTCGCGTACACACACAGACACACACACACACAAGCACGCACGCGCACACACACACACACACACACTTACACACACGCACGCTCGCGTACACACACAGACACGCACACACACACACACACACAAGCGCGCACGAACACACACACACACACATACGCATGCACGCACACACACATACGCACGCACACACACACACACACATATGCACACATACATACGCACACACGCTCACACACATACACAAGCGCGCGCACACATACACACACACACACGCACGCATGCACACACACATACGCACGCGCACACGCACACATACACACAGACACGCACACACACGCAAGCGCGCGCGCACACACACACACGCGCGCATGCACAGACACATACGCACGCACGCACACAAACATACGCACGCACGCACACATACATACGGAAGCACACACACACACATATGCACGCGCACACACATACACACACACACACACACATACGCACGCACACACACACACACACACACACGCACACACACGCAAGCGCGTACACACACATAAGCGCACACACACATAAAGAGACACACGCACACGCACATAAACACCCGCACGCACGCACGCATGCGCAATGAGACACACACGCGCGCGCGCACGCTTATACACACACAGACACAGACACAGACACGCATAGCAGCACGCATGCACGCGCGTGCCCACACTCACACGCACACACACAAGCACGCACGCACTCAGACACGCACAGACACACACAAGCACACACGCACGCGCACATACAGGCACACACACACACGCACTCACACACATAGACACGCACGCGCACATGCACTCACACAGACACAGACGCGCAGAGACGCACACAGAGACACGCGCACGCACTCGCATACACTGGCGCTCGCGTGCGCAGTCTCACAAACACACACACACACAAACATGCACGCGCGCACGCGCACAGACACACCCACACACAGACACGCACAGACACGCACGCTCACACATGCACACACAAGCACGCGCAAACCCGCACTCACCGACACAGACACAGACACACAGAGACGCAAGCACCCTTGGACGCACGCACACACACACACACATAGAGACACGCGCGCGCGCACACTCACAACAAAGCATGCACGCGCGCACACGTACACGCACACACGCACGCAAACACACACACACAGACACGTACAGACATGCACGCGCACACACTCACACACACAGACACGCATGCGCACACGCGTACACACAGACAAAGACACACAGGGAAACATGCACACACGCGCGCGTGCTCACGCACACACACGCGCACACCCCCATACATACACACACACACACACTCGCGCACGCGCATACACACACACACACGCATGTGCACACACACAGACACACACGTGCACGCACATACACGCACACACGTACGCACGCATTCACACACACGCACGTGCACACACACAGACACGCACACACACGCAAGCGTGCACACACGCACATACACACGCATGCACGCACACCCACACACACAGACACGCTCACACACACAAGCGCACACACACATGCACACACAGATGCACACACACATACACACGCATGCACACACGCACACAGACACGCACACACACGCAAGTGCATACACACACACAAAGAGACACACGCGCGCACACATAAACCCCCGCACACACGCACGCACGCGCGCGCACACAGACACAGACACACACGCATGCAGACGCACGCACGCACATTCGCACACAGACACACACGTACGCGCACAAACACGAACGCGCACACGCATGCACACATACGCACACACACAGACACAGACACGCACACACACATAAGCGCACACACACACAAAGAGACACACGCACACGCACATAAACACCCGAACGCGCGCGCGCAGAAATGCACAAACACGTGCGCGCGCACATACCCACATACACAGACACAGACACGAAGAGCAGCACACATGCACGCGCGTGCGCGCGCTCACACGCACGCACACAAGCACGCACGCACGCGCACATACCCGTACACACTCAGACACGCACAAACACATACGCACACAATCACACACACACGCACGCACACACATAGACACGCACGCGCACATGCACTCGCACAGACACAGACGCGCACAGACACACGCACAGACACACGTGCGCACTCGCATACGCAGGCGCTCGCATGCGCAGACACACAAACATGCACACACGCACACACACATAGACACACATGCGCACATGCACTCGCACAGACACAGACGCGTAGAGACACACGCACAGACACGCGCGCGTACTCGCATACGCAGGCGCTCACGTGCGCTGACCCACAAACACACACGCACACACGCACGCACACGCACACACACGCACACACAAACACGCACAGACACGCATGCTCACACATGCACACACGCACCCACACACATACACACATAGGCACGCACACACATACACACACAGACACGCACAGACACACACACACACGCTCACACACACAGACACGTACAGACACGCACGCGCACACACTCACACACAGACACGCATGCGCACACACGTACACACAAACCAAGACACACAGAGAAACATGCACACACGCGCACATGCTCACGCACACGCATGCGCACACCCACATACACACACACAGACACATACACACACAGACACACAGGCGCGCACGCGCACACGGACACACACCCATATGCGCACACACACACACACACGCACACACACGCACGCACGTGTACACACACGCAAGCGCACACACACACACACATACACACGCATGCACGCTCGCCCACACACAAAGACACGCTCACACACACAAGCGCGCACACACACACACGCACGCACGGGCGCACACACACATACGCACGCATGCACACACGCACACAGACACGTACACACACGCAAGTGCACACACACACACACAAGCATGCACAGACACAAAGAGACACACGCGCGCACACATAAACCCCCGCTCGCACGCACGCACGCGCGCTAGACACACACACACACACACATGTACGCACGCATATTCACATACACACACGCACACGTACGCGCACAGACACGAACGCGCACATGCACACAAACATACACAGACACAAAAACGCAGCACGCATGCACGCGCGCTCACACACACGCACACACACACACACACACACACAAAGACACGCGCGCGCACACACACACACACGCACGCACACACACATACACACACACAGACATGCACGACCACAAACACACATACACACACACACACACAGACACCCACGCGCACACAGAGACAGTCGCGCGCGCACAGACTTACACACACACACACACAAACAGACCCGCACGCGCGCATGCACACAAACAAACGCGCGCGCACCCACTTACACAGACATACACACACCCGCACGCACACATACACATACAGACACGCACACGCACACGCACACACACAAACATAGACACGCAGAGACGCTCACACACACACACACACACACACAAACAGACACGCACACGCACAACCACGCACATGCACACGGGCACTCATGCACACGCATGCGCACACCCACATACACACACACACACACACACGCGTGCACACACACATACACACACGCGTGCATGCACACACACACACACACACACATGCAAGTGCACACACACAGACACGCACGCACGCACACACACACGCTCACACGCACACACGAATTCACACGCACGCACACGCACACCCGCAGACACACACACAAGCGTGCACACACACACACACACATGCACGCACGCTCGCGTACACACACAGACACACACACACAAGCACGCACGCGCACACACACACACACACTTACACACACGCACGCTCGCGTACACACACAGACACGCACACACACACACACACACACACACACAAGCGCACACGAACACACACACACACATACGCATGCACGCACACACACATACGCACGCACACACATACACATATGCACACACACATACGCACGCACGCTCACACACATACACAAGCGCGCGCACACACACACACACACACATACGCACGCACACACACATACGCACGCGCACACACTCACACACACACTCACAGACACGCACACACACGCAAGCGCGCGCACACACACATACGCACGCGCACACACTCACACACACACTCACAGACACGCACACACACGCAAGCGCGCGCACACACACACGCGCATGCACACACACATACGCACCCACGCACACAAACATACGCACGCACGCACAGATACATACGGAAGCATACACACACACATATGCACGCGCACACACATACACACACACACACGCACACATACGCACGCGCACACACACACACACACGCACACACACGCAAGCGCGTACACACACATAAGCACACACACACATAAAGAGACACACGCACACGCACATAAACACCCGCACGCACGCACGCGTGCGCAATGAGACACACACGCGCGCGCGCACGCTTATACACACACACACACACACACACAGACACAGACACGCAGAGCAGCACGCATGCACGCGCGTGCCCACACTCACACGCACACACACAAGCACGCACGCACTCAGACACGCACAGACACACACAAGCACACACGCACGCGCACATACAGGCACACAC
>CAWUDS030001149.1:150000-157500 GCA_963859935.3 Lathyrus sativus
TGAGCATGTACGTAGACAAACAGACACGCGCGCACGTACACCCCCACACATAGACACGCACGCGCAAACAGACAACCGCGCGCGCGTACGCACACAGGCACGCGCGCGCTTGCGCAGACACACACAGACATACACACACACAGACAGACACGTACGCGCGTTCGCCCACACACACACAAACGTGCGCGCTCAGACACACACAGACACAAACACACACACACATATACACACACACACACAGGCACGCACACACACAAACACACGCACGCGCGCACACACACACACACAGATACATTGCGCGCACGCGCACACACAAACACACATACACACGCGCAGGCACTTACACACACCCACACGAATGCACGCACACACACACATACACACACACACACACACACAGACGCGCACTCGCACAGACATACACAGACACACAGACACGCATGTGCACACGCACACGCACAGACACGCAGAGACACACACAGACACACGCTCACGTAGGCGCACATACATAGACACACGCGCGCGCACAAACACACACACATACACACACACATGCACGCACGCGTACGTACAAAGACACGCACGCGCACACGCCCACATACAGACACAGACACAGAAACGTAGCACGAATGCACGTGCGTGCGCGCCTTCACACGCTCACACACACACGCACGCACGCACGTGCACATACACGCACTCACTCAGACACACACACGCACACACATAGACACGCACGTGCACATGCACCTACACAGACACAGACGCGCAGAGACACACGCACGGACACGCGCGCACACCCGGATACAAACAAACACACACACACACACACATACAAACACGCGCGCGCACGAACGCATGCATACACACATACACACACATACAAACGCACGCGCGCACACACGTTTGCACAAAGACGCACAGACCCGCACACACATACACACAGACACAGACACAGACACGTAGAGACACACACACGCACACACACACACACACACAAAGAGATACGCGCGCGCGCATTCACATAAAAGCATGCACGCGCGCGCGCACACACACACGCACGCATGCACATACACGCGCACAAACACGCACGCTCACACACACCGACACGCACGCGCTCACACCTACACACACGCACAAACGCACGCACACATGCACGCACGCACGCACAAGCATACAGACATACACACACAGACACACACAGACACAGACACAAAGACATGCACACGCGCATGTACGTGCACAAACAGACACGCGCGCGCACGTACGCCCACACACATAGACACGCACGCGCACACAGACACACGCGCGCGTACGCATACAGGCACGCGCGCGCTTGCGGATACACACACATACACATACACACACACAGACATACACACACACACACACAAACGCGCGCGCTCAGACACACACACACACACACATATACACACAAACACATACACACACACAGAGGCACACACAGACACAAATACACGCACGCGCGCACACACCCACATACACATTGCGCCCACACGCACACACAAACGCACATACACGCGCACACGCACTTACACACACCCAGACGCACGCACGCACGCACACACACACCCAGACGCACACATTTACATACACGCGCGCACAGACGCGCACTCGCACACACACACACACAGAGACACACAGACACACATGCGCACACGCACACACACACAGACACGCAGAGACACACACAGACACACGCTCATGCAGGCGCACACACAGACACACGCACGCATATACAAAGACACACGCGCGCGTACGCACATAGACACGCATGCGCACACGCTTACACACAAACACAGACACAGAAATGCAGCAAGCATGCACGCGTGTGCGCGCCCTCACACGCTCACACACACGCACACGCACATACACGCACACACTCAGACATACACGCACGCACACACATAGACACGCACGCGCACATACACACACACACAGACACAGACGCGCAGAGACACACGCACGGACACGCGCGCGCACCCGCATACACACAAACACACACGCGCACATGAACGCATGCATACACACACACACACGCACACACGCATGCACAAACACGCACAGACACGCACGCGCACACACACTCACACGCACGTGCACACTCACACACACGCAGGCACAGACACAGACACGCAGAGACACACGCACGCATGCACACACACACACACACATAGAGACGCACGCGCGCACACACTCACACAAAAGCATGCACGCGCGCACACACACACCCACACACCCACGGACGCACACACACACGCAGGCTCACACACACAGACACGCACACGCACACACCCACACCCACACACACACATAGACACGCATGCGCACACGCGTACTCACAAACAAAGACACGCAGAGACACATGCACGCATGCGCACACCCACATACATACGCACACACACACACAGACACAGACACAGACACACACACACACACACACAGAGACACACACGCGCACGCACGCACACACGCACACGCATGTGCAGACACACATACACGCATGCATACACACACAAACATGCATACACATGCAAGCGGGCACACACACACACATACACACGCATGCACACACGCCTATAAACAGGCACTCACACACACACACACACGTGTGCGCACACATACACAGACACGCACGCAAGCGCACACACGCATAAACACACATACGCGCGCGCACACACTTACACACACACATACACACGCACGCATGCACGAACACACACACGCGCACACACGCAGACACGCACGCACGCTCGCACATACACACACACACACACACAGACACATGCACGCACGCGCACAAACATTAACAGACATGCACGCGCACACACTTACACAAGCACACACACAGACACAGACAATGACACACAGAGACACAGGTACGCACACGCGCACGCACGGGCGCCCACGTACACACATTCACACACACAAACACACACGCGCATGCACGGACACCCACACAGACACGCAGGCGCATACACATAAACACGCGCGCACACACAGATACTCATGCACGCACGTACGCACGCACACACACACACACACGCACGCGCTCACGCATGCACCCTCACATACACGCACACGTACACACGACACACGCAGACACGCACGCGCACACGCACACACACAGACGTAGACACAGACACGCCGAGACACACGCACACATGCGCGCGCACACAAGCAGGCACGCACGCGCACGCGGGCACACGCACACCCACCCATGCAGGCACGCACGTGCACACACACTTTGGCACGCACACAAGCACACACACGCACACGCGCACCAACACACACGCACACATGCACGCGCACACGCACGTCGGCACGCACACACGCACATACACGCACGCGCGCGCCAACTCACACGCACACACACGAACACATGCACGCGCGCGTGCATAGGAACATAGACACACACACATATAGACACACACACAGACATACACACACATACACACACACACACACAAAGACACGCACGCGCGCATGCACATAGACAAACAGACACGCTCGCACACACACACACACACACACACACACACAGATGCACGCACGCACACACATACACGCACGCACACACATACATGCACGCACGCGCACACGCGCACACATACACAGATACGCACGTGCACACACAAACACACGCATACACACAGACACGCACGTGCACACGCACACTCATAGACACACACACGCAGAGACAAAAGCAAGCACGCGCTCGCACGCTCTCACACACGCGCACATGCACACAAACTCGCACCCACGCACGCTTGTCCGCGCACAGATGCACAGACACACACACACGCGCGCACGAATGCACGTACACACGCACATACACACACACACACACGTGCGCCCACACACACGCGCGCGCGCACGCATACACACACACACACACCCATACAGACACATACAAGCTCACACACAAAGACACGCACACGCCGACACACACCCACAAACACACACACACATGCACGCGCGCGCACAAGCGCACAGACATACACACAGACACACACAGACAGACACAGACACAAAGACATGCACGTGCGCATGTACGTAGACAAACAGACACGCGCGCGCGTACACCCACACACATAGACACACACGCGCACACAGACACACGCGCGTGTACGCACATAGGCACGCGCGCTTGCGCTGACACACACACACACATACACACAAAGATAGACACGTACGCGCGTTCGCCCAAACACACACAAACGTGCGCGCTCAGACACACACAGACATACACACACACACACAAATATATACACACACACACACACACAGGCACGCACACACACAAACACACGCACGCGCACACACACACACAGACACATTGCGCGCACGCGCACACACAAACACACATACGCGCGCGCAGGCACTTACACACACCCACACGCATGCACACACACACACAGACGCGCACACACACAGACACACAGACACGCATGCGCACACGCACACGCATAGACACGCACATACACACACAGACACACGCTCACGTAGGCGCACACACACAAACACGCGCGCACACACACACACGCATGCACATACACACACACACGCACGCACGCACGCGTACGCACAAAGGCACACACGCACACACGCACACACACAGACACAGACACATAAACGCAGCATGCATGCACGCGCGTGCGCGCCCTCACACGCTCACACACACGCATGCACGCACACGCACATACACGTACTTACTCAGACACACACACATACGCACACACATAGACACGCACGCGCACATGCACCTACAGAGACACAAACGCGCAGAGACACACGCACGGACATGCGCGCACACCCGCATACAAACAAACATACACACACACAAGCGGGCGCGCGCGCACGAACGCATGCATACACACACACACACACAAACGCACGCGCGCACGGACAGGCACACGCGCACACACACACAGACACAGACACAGACACGCAGAGACACACGCACGCACACACACACACACACACACATAGAGACACGCGCGCGCATATTCACACAAAAGCATGCACGCGCGCGCACACACACGCACCCACGCACACACACACATACACGCGCACAGACACAGACACACACGCTCACACACACAGACACGCACGCACTCACACCGACACACACGCACAAACGCACGCACACATGCACGCGCGCACGCACTAGCACACAGACATACACACACACAGACACACACACGCACATACTCGCACACATTCAGACACACACGCACGCACACACATAGACACCCACGCGCACATGCACACACACATACACAAACGCGCAGAGACACACACAAGGACACGCGCGCGCACCCGCATACACACAAACACACACACACACACACACACACATACACACACGCGGACACGAACGCATGCATACACACGCACACACACACGCACGCAGGCACGCATGCACAAATACGCACAGACACGCACGCGCACGCGCACACGCACAGACACGCAGAGACACACGCACGCATGCACACACACACACACACAAAGAGACACGCGCGCGCACACACGCACACAAAAGCATGCACACACGCGCACACATACACACACAACCACGCACTCACACACACACACACACAGACACAGACATAGACACGCACACTCACACACACAGACACGCACGCGCACACACCCGCACACACACACACATAGACACGCATACCCACACGCATGCGCACACGCGTACACACAAACACAAACACGCAGAGACACATGCACGCACGCGCACACCGACATACATACACACACACAGACACACACACACACACACACACACACACACGCACACACGCACATGCATGTGCACACACACATACACGCAGGCACACACACACACACACGCACGCACGCATTCACACGTACGCACGCGTACAGACACAAACATGCACACACATGCAAGCGCGCACACACACACACACATACACACACACACGCACGCACGCCTATAAACAGGCACGCACACACACACACACACACACACACGCACACGCATGCACACACACACATATGCGCGTGCACCCACTTACAAACACACGCATGCACGCACGCACACACACTCACATGTGCACACAGACGCACACTCGCACACACACACACACACGCATGCACACATGCACACATACAGACACAGACACGCAGAGACACACGTAAGCATACACGCGCACGCACACGCGCTCACGCAAGCGCGCACACACACACACACACACACAGACACGTGCGCACAAACAGACGCGCACGAACGCACGCGCGCTCGCACAGACACACTGACACACACACACATATACGCATGCAAGCACGCATGCACAGACACAAAGACACACACACACACACACACATACACAAACACACACACACGCACACACACACAAACACATACACGCGCGCGCGCCGGCACGCGCACACACCCGCACGCGTGCGCGCTCGCACGCGTATGCACACGCACACATACAGACACGCAGGCGCACACACACATACACACATGCACGCACAAACACACACACACACACACACACACCCGCACAAACACGCACGCACACACACACACACACGCGCTCGCACGCACGCACACACACAGGCGCACACTCACACACATAGACATACACATAGACATACACATAGACATGCACACGCAGACACGCACGCACGCTCGCACATACACACACACACATGCACGCACGCGAACATACATACATAGACACGCACGCGCACACACTTACACACGCACACACACAGACACAGACAATGACACGCAGAGACACAGGCATGCACACGCGCGCGCACGGGCGCCCATCCACACACACACACACACACATGCACGCACGGACATACACACAGACACGCGCACACACACACACACACAGACAACACGCGCATACACATAAACACGCGCGCACACACAGATACGCACGCACGCACGTGCCCACGCACACACAGACGCACGCACGCGCTCACTCATGCACCCACACAGACACGCACGCGCACACACGACACAGGGAGACACGCACGCGCACACTCACACACACAGACATAGACACAGACACGCCGAGACACACGGACACATGCGCGCACACAAGAAGGCACGCACGCGCACTCGGGCACACGCACACCCACCCATGCAGGCACGCACGCGCACACACACTTCGGCACGCACACAAGCACACACACGCACGCGCGCACCAACACACACGTGCACATGCACGCGCACACACACTTCGGCATGCACACACGCACACTTACGCACGCGCGCGCCAACTCACACGCACACACACGAACACATGCACGCGCGCGTGCATTAGAACGCAAACACAAACACATATAGACACACACACACACAGACATACACACACATACACACACACAAAGACACGCACGCGCGCATGCACGTAGATAAACAGACACGCTCGCACACACACACACACACACAGATGCACGGACACACACACATACACGCACACACGC
>CAWUDS030001149.1:162500-192500 GCA_963859935.3 Lathyrus sativus
ACGCACTTACACACACAAACACACACACACATGCACACACACACACACACACGCGCATGCACACACACACATACACACGTGCAAGCGCGCACTCACTCTCACACACGCACCCACGCACGCACAAACACACGCACACACTCAGACACGCACAAACACGCACGCGCCTACACACACGCACACACGCACACACATAGACACGCACACGAACACACAGACACAGACACGCAGAGACACACGCACACGCACACACACACGCACACACATAGACACCGCGCGCGCGCACACAACATGCAAGCAGGCACGCGCGCGCACAGGCAAATCGACACGCACAGACACGCAAATCCACACACACACACACGCATGTGCACACGCACACACACACACACACACACGCAGACACGCACGCAGGCGCACGCACACACACGCACACACACACGCACACGTAAGCACACACACACACACGCACGCGCTCCTGCAGGGACACACACAAACAGAGAAACACGCGCGCGCACAGGCATGCTAGCAGGCACGCGCGCGCACAGGCACATCGACACGCACAGACACGCAGGTGCACACATACACACGCACGCATGTGCACACGCACACACACAGACACCCCCCACACACACGCAGACACGCAGGCAGGCGCACGCGCACACACACACAAATGCGTGTGCACGCACTTACACAGACACACACACGCTCTCATGCGCATGCGCGCACACACACACAAACGCGCGCGCACACACTTACACACACACACACACACGCAAACACGCACGCACGCTCGCAGGCACACACTCGCACGCACGCACTCACGCACACACGCACACGCACAAACACAAACACATGCGCGCACGCACAATCACACAAACACGCACGCGCACGCGCACAGGCATGCACGCACGCTCGCACATTCACACACGCATGCACGCACAGAGGCACGCGCACACACACGCACACACACAAAGACACATAAACACGCATGCGCCACACACAGACACGCACACACACAGACACGCATGTGCACACGCACACACACAGGCACAGACAATGACACGCAGAGACACACGCACTCACGCGCGCAGTCACACAGACACGCGCACACACACACACGCACACGCATACACACACAGGCACACGCGCACACCCGCACATACAGGCAGACACGCGCGCGCATGCACGCACACACACACACACACACACAGACAAACAGACACGCGCCGCACACTAAGGCACGCACGCGTGCACGTACACACACAAACACATAGACATGCACGCACATACACAAACACACGCATGCACACACGCACGCACGCCCCACTCACGCACGCATGCTCACATACACAGACACGCACGCGTACACATACGCACGCACGCAAGCGCACAAACACACACACAGACACAGCCACGCAGAGACACACGCATGCGGGCACACACACACACACACACACACACACACACACTCAAACACACACACAAACAAACACACACAGACACGCACGCGCGGATGCACGCACACACAAACGCGTGCGCACGCACTTACACACACACAAACACACACACACATGCACGCACACGCGCATGCACACACACACACACACACACACGTGCAAGTGCGCACTCACGCTCACACACGCACCCACGCACGCACAAACACACGCACACACTCAGACACGCACAAACACGCACGCGCCTACACACACGCACACACGCACACACATAGACACGCACACGAACACACAGACACAGACACGCAGAGACACACGCACGCGCACACACACACGCACACACATAAACACCACGCGCGCACACACAACATGCAAGCAGGCACGCGCGCGCATAGGCAAATCGACACGCACAGACACGCAAATGCACAAACACACACACACGCATGTGCACACGCGCACACACACACACACACACGCAGACACGTACGCAGGCGCACACACACGCACACGTAAGCACACACACACACGCGCTCCTGCAGGGACACACACAAACAGAGAAACACGCGCGCGCACAGGCAAGCTAGCAGGCACGCGCACGCACAGGCACATCGACACGTACAGACACGCAGGTGCACACACACACACACGCATGTGCACACGCACACACACAGACACCCACACACACACACACGCATACACGCAGGCAGGCGCACGCGCACACACAAACAAATGCGCGTGCACGCACTTACACAGACACACACACGCTCTCATGCGCATGCGCGCACACACACACAAACGCGCGCGCACACACTTACACACACACACACACGCAAACACGCACGCAAACTCGCAGGCACACACTCGCACGCACGCACTCACGCACACACGCACACGCACAAATACAAACACATGCGCGCACGCACAATCACACAAACACGCACGCGCACAGGCATGCACGCACGCTCACACATTCACACACGCATGCACGCACGGAGGCACGCGCACACACAGGCACACACACAGAGACACATAAACACGCATGCGCCACACACAGACACGCACACACACAGACACGCATACGCACACGCACACACACAGGCACAGACAATGACACGCAGAGACACACGCACTCACGCGTGCAGTCACACAGACACGCGCACACACACACACACACACGCACACGCATACACACACAGGCACGCGCGCACACCCGCACATACAGGCAGACACGCGCGCGCATGCACACACACACACACACAGACAAACAGACACGCGTCGCACACCAAGGCACGCACGTGTGCACGTACACACACAAACACATAGACACGCACGCACATACACACACACACACGCATGCACACACGCACGCAATCATAAACACACACACAGACACGCAGAGACACACGCATGCGGGCATACACAAACACACACATACACACACACACACTCAAACACACACACACACACACGCACACAAACACGCACGCGCGCATGCACACGCACACACACAGACCAACACACACACACACACGCAGACATGGACGCAGATGCACGTGCACACACACACACACACAAACGCGCGTGCACGCACTTACACACACACACACACATAAACGCGCGCGCACGCACTTACACACACACACACACACGCACGCACGCGCACACACACCGACACGCATGCACACACGCACACACACGGGCACAGACAATGACACACAGAGACACACGCACTCACTCACGCAGTCACACAGACACGCGCGCGCACACACACACACGCACATGCAGACACACAGGCACGCGCACACATACACACACACACACAGGCAGACACGCACACACACAGGCACGCGCGCGTGCATAGGAACACAGACACACACACATATATAGACACACACACACAGACATACACACACATACACACACACACACACAAAGACACGCACGCGCGCGTGCACGTAGATAAACAGACACGCTCGCACACACACACACACACACACAGATGCACGCACGCACGCACATACACGCACACACGCACGCACGCGCACACATACGCAGATACACACGTGCACACACAAACACACGCATACACACAGACACGTACGCGCACACGCACACTCAGAAACACACACACGTAGAGACAAAAGCAAGCACGTGCGCGCATGCTCACACACACAGAGACACACGCCCGCATGCACACAAATTCGCACCCACCCACGGTTGTCCGTGCACAGACGCACAGACACACACACACACACACGCACGCACGAATGCACGTACAAACACGCGCGCGCGCACGCACATATACACACAGACACAAATACAGACACGTAGAACGCATGCCCGCGTGCGCGCACGCGCATAAACACACACACTCACGTAGAACGCACACACACACATACACACAAGCACCCACGCACGCGCACACACTCAGACACGCACAAACACGTACGCGCACACACACGCACACACATAGACACGCACACGTACACGCATGGACACAGACACAGATACAGACACGCAGAGACACACGAACGCATGCGAGGGCGCACGCACGCGCGTGTGCAGACAAACACACACACACAAACACACAAAAAAGCACGCGCCCGCGCGCACGGACGCACACACGCATGCACGCACACGTAGACACACCCACACACACAGACACGCACGCGCACACGCAGACTCGAAACCGCACACACACACACACATGCATGCACGCACGCACTCACACACACACACAACATGCACACACATACACACATACACACATACACACACAGACACGTATACACACGCACGCGCACACACACGCAGAAACGCATGCGCACACGCACACTCACTGACACAGACACGCAGAGACACACGCAAGCACGCGTGCATGCACACACGTAAATACACACTAGCGAGCGCACGTGCGCGCGCAGGCACGAAAGCAAAAAAACTCACGCGCGCACACTAACACGTACGCACGCGCTCACACGGACACACAAACACACACACACACACACACACACACACGCACAAACACCCGCACGCACACCCATACACACAAACACAGACACGCAGCACGCACGCCCGCGCCCCCCCCCACACACACACATATACACACGCACGCACTCACGCGCACACACACACACACAGACACGCACGCGCACATACAAACACATGCACACATATACACATGTACACACACGCGTGCACATACAGTCACAGACACAGACACACAGAGACACAAGAACACGCGCGCGCGTGTTCAGACACACAAACACACACACACATATACACTCGCACGCGCGCGCAAGCACTCACACACACACAGAGACACGCACGCACAAACACACCCATGCACGCACACACACTCACACACGCACACACACAGACACGCACAGACACGCACGCGCACACACTCACACACAGACACGCACGCGCACACACACACACACACACAGACACAGACATGCAGAGACACACGCAAGCACCCAGGCACGCACACACACAAACACGCGCGCAGACACACACACACATACAGGTAGACACGCGCGTGCATGCACGCATGCGCACACGCACACACAGACAAAAGACACGCGCGCGCACACGTATGCACGCACGCGTGCACGTACACACACAAACACATAGACATGCACGCACATACACACACACACACGCATGCACACACGCACGCACGCCCCACTCACGCACGCACGCTCACATACACAGACACGCACGCATACACATACGCACGCACGCAAGCGCACAAACACACACACAGACACAGCCACGCAGAGACACACGCATGCGGGCACACACACACACACACTCAAACACACACACACAAACAAACACACACACATACACACGCACGCGCGGATGCACGCACACACAAACGCGTGCGCACGCACTTACACACACACAAACACACACACACACATGCACACACACGCGCGCATGCACACACACACATACACATGTGGAAGCGCGCACTCACGCTCACACATGCACCCACGCACTCACAAACACAGGCACACACTCAGACACGCACAAACACGCACGCGCCTACACACACGCACACACGCACACACATAGACACGCACACGAACACACAGACACAGACACGCAGAGACACACGCACGCGCACACACACACGCACACACATAGACACTGCGCGCGCGCACACAACATGCAAGCAGGCACACGCGCGCACAGGTGTAACACGGTGGGAGAACTGACTTTAAACAATGTTGCGGATAGCAAGAGTCGCCACCGACTTTTATTTTATCCATAAGGAAAGGTTATAAAAGAACAGGAAAGACCTTAGAGAATATTTTGGGTCCGGGGGGTAGGTTATGAAAAGGGAAGGTGTTAGCACCCTTTTCATCCATGGTTATCCATGGGCTCTTAGGTACTTAAGCTCACTTTTGAATTGTTTTGAAAGTGTAGTGTGTGAATAGAAAATTTTCAGAATAGTTAATAAATAATCCATGTAAGGATGTGTTAAGAACTTGTTTGAAAACTTGTTGAAAATTTGTTTAAGTGTGAAACAGTTTTGAAGTGAGCAAGCACCTAGGAGTAACCTACCCTAATGTTTAAAGGTCTTTCTTATTCTTTATTCTTTCCTTTAGTAAGACTATCCCTACTATAATGGAGTAGGTAGTCCTTACTTTGGATGTTAAGGGACATGTGAGGGACAATTTGACTTTGAAGGCCATTGTGGGATGTAATAAGCACATATAAGGGACCATCATCATTTTTCGAAAGGGACTTGATTCGTAAAGGCAACCATAAGGGACTTTGATGATTTTTTATTTGAGGGACTTGCTTTATACACCCCACTTAACCATTATTCGTAGGCAACTTGAGGGATATCCTTAGGAAGTGAGACGGCGATTAAAATCGACTTACGTGTGTGACGTGTTTATTTTAATTATCTTTATTTAAAAGTGATCTAAATTTATTTTAATATTACATACATGTTGTTACACTCCCTAATTACTAACCATAATAATAATTAAATAATTAAACAACTTTACATCCAAGAAACAATTACAAAATAATAAGCAAAATAATTAAATAGCAAAGATAAATAAAATATAAATAAGCAATAATAAATAATAAAGGGGGTTAATTCTAAGTTTACTAGGCAAGACATCGCATCTTGTGCCTACGTATCCTTACGGGAGTGGAATCAGAGTAATCGTAGTTCCCCTCAATAGGGAGGTTAGAAACTTCTTGACTGTGGTCAAGGTCTCAAGGGGAATAAACGCATCTTAAGGACACGCTTATGTGGAGTGTAGAAACTCCAAATCTCTACGTTGAAATGTTAAGTTGTAATTAGGGTTAAATTAGGGATTCCACGGCGGGAAACCCTAAAATGAGCGCGGCGGCTCTTTGACCTAATGCTAAGGGTAAAATTGTAATTTTGCCTGCGGCGAGGCATTTGTGAAAAATTTAGGGTTTGTAGTTTGTAGTTTTGAGGTTGAGGACTATTGACGCGGCGGTCATATGCTAGACCTAATTCCTTCGGATGTGTGTAGTGCGACAGAAACAGTGGTAAACGCGTGAGATAATTGAATCATGCAAACAGAGAGATAATGTCATAATTTAACCATGTAAGCAGAAATTTAAAGGCAGAAATTAAAGCGCGATTGTTAGGATTCGCGAGATTACATGATAGGAGCAGATACAATATGATAATGAAAATTTGAATTAAAAATACACAAAAATAACTGCTGGCAGCGTAACAAGCTGCAAAACGAGGAAACACTGTTAGTAAACCGAATCAGACAGTCATTGGATGAATTATGAGACAAAAGTGCAAGATTGGAGAGTTTTTTTTTTATTGTTTATACGTAATAAGTTAAAAAAAGATGTTTAAATAAAAAAAGGATTAAGTTTAATTTTTAAAAAAAAATAGTTTAGTTTAACTATCTAAAAAGTTTTTATTTTTTATGTTATCATATTTTTAAAAGGGTTTAAGTTAGATTTTTTTTTTAAAAGGTTTAAATTATATTTTTTTTAAAAAACAAATGTTAATATTTAGTTAGAAAAAGGTTTTAATAAAAATTTGGAAATAATAAAAATTAATAAAAACAAATAAAATGTAAAATAAATAAAACAAAAGAGGGTTGGGCCGGGTATCATTTCCGGACCCAACCCGAGCGGAACACACAAATTGGAAGGGGATTAGGGTTCCCCCCCAGAACCCTAACGGCGCGTATCGTTTCTCTTCTTCTCATCTTGTCGTTTCTCTGATTTCTCCTTCCGCGATGCTCTCTTCCGGTCCTCTTTGCTACCTTTCTTTCGCCTGAAACAGAAACAAATACATGAGATGAAACGCACGGTGTCTTACATTTACGGTGGGGCTTTGATGAGAAATTGAAGGGCGATGATGATGGTAATCTAAGCTCAGAGTGAGTTTGCTCGTCGCGTATTAGGCGGCGCTGGTGGACTCCCCTCGACTGATTATGTATGGGCTTTGATGAGTTCCGATGACTTCGAACTTCTCTTTCGCGGTCGTCCCCCTTCTTTGTTTTCGCTGTTAGCCCGTTAGGGTTTCAACAGGGTGAGTTCGTTCCTTTATATACCACTCTCTTTGATCTGTGGGCTTGGATAAATTTCTGATTTGATTTACCTCTGATTTGATTAACCAACATAATTTCGATTTGATTGGAAATTTGATATGATTTCCTTCCTTTTCTGGGCTTGCTCGAAACTGAGATTGGATTTGATTTGGGATTTATCTCTGATATGTTCTGATTTCCTTTTTCAGATTTGATTTGGACTCATTGCTGATATGGCTTATTTGGTTCGAACTTTCCTATTTGGAGTGTATATTTCTGGTTTGCTTCAATTGGATATGCTTCGAATTGCTTTCAGAAACAGGCTTATTTTGATCTGTTTTGGAACCAAACTTATTTGTGATCTATTTGATTTTCTGGACTTATGAACTGGACATTGAACTGATGCTAACTCGTTTCCTTTGACCCATCTGTTTCTGATATTTTTGATGTAATCTTGTTGTTGGGTTGCTATTTCCCTGGTGACATGCAATTCAGCTCAGTCCACCGTTGTTTACCTGATAGGGCTGGACTGCTAGACTCGTATCTCTGTCGCTTTTCTGATAGTCTTTTCTGATAGACTGATGCAACTGATATGTAGCTTTTCAGTTCAGCTTTTCATCTTTGGTCTTCTGATACAAGTTTACTGACTTTTCTTTTTCTTCTTTCAGAGGGAACTGGTGGTGCGGGTACTGCCGGGTCGACGCCGCCGAGAGAGGTCACGCGGTGATGATGACATCTTGTCTGAACTGTTGAAAGAGATGCTACCACCCTTTACCTTCGATTATGTTGCCTTCAATTACGTCGCCTTTGATTTCGGTGATGATGACCTTAGAGTCTGAACCGCTATTGTGTATGTGGCTGCCCCTGTGTGATTAGTGGCCTCGCAATTTGTCGAGAGCTTTGTCCGAAATTACAGTATGCGATTCGATGTTCGGTAGGGAGTTGGTAACGGCTTCGGCTGTGGCTCTCCCGGCCGCTCGAATTTTCATGCCCGATGATGAATAAAAGCTGAGGGTTGAACTTCTTTCAATTCATTTTGTTTTGTTATTTTTGAGACTTGTTTAATTTGATTTCCTCTGAATACTCGATTTTATACCATCAATTATTCAGGATTAGAACTCACGGTATTCTCATATCCCTTTTGATTCACATTGCAGCTGGAGATTCAAATCGAATTGGAAAGGAAGGGTTGAAACCCGGAGGAAGTCTTATGTGCATAGCAGGTCGACTTACTGGAGATTTTGAGGAACTATCTTGCAAGGCTGATGTGTTTGAAAATTTGCTGCTGGGAAATAGTTTGTTCGGATAGCTTGTAGCAACTTGTATGAAGTTAGGAACCTGATTTGTAATAGTCATCACAATATGGTTTTGTACCTTGGTGTCATGCCTCCTGTGGGCTGTTGTTATTGGTGGAATTGTTACTCCAAATCTTAAGATAAAACCTTCATCATTGTAGCATGTAAACAAAGTTTGGAAATTATCCGAACCTGTTAGTTATTTTTACAAGGCACTTGCTTGGAATTATGGCTCAAACTGAATTTTGTATATTTGAATGCACCATCCCTTATATTGAATAAATAAAATCAGTACTTTGTGCATATTTGAAATGTACCGCCCTTTTATATTAAATGAAATAGAATCAAACCATGAATGTTGCCGGTTATTTGAATAATAAGTATCCAACAGAGGTATTAACCTCTCGTTCAACATATAGCATGTTTTCTTTATAATAACCAGTGAGCACTCAAACCACGAATTGGACTTGTAAATAAATATGGGTATCTCACATGACTTCGATGAAAACAACAGCCAAACATGGGATTGAACCTCAACTAGCAACATCCCTTATTAATATTATCCCATTGTTTTTCTGGGCCAACCGCGGACATGCGCCAAAACCGCAACAATCCATTCTTAAGTAACAATTTGCCTGTGTTTAGAGCAGCCCGACTTAACATTAAATATTCAATTAATTTCCACTAATCAAATAACTTTTAACAAAATTCATGGACAAGAATCCTGCAGACGCTCGAATCATATTTTGGCGCTTCAGTACAACCAAATATTCCAAATTAAATCGCTCGTAATTAACAGAAACAAAATTGTTTGGGAGTGACTTAAAATAGACCACGAGCTATGAACAACCCAAATCCAGTTGTATTTCTGACAAAGTTTCCTGATACCAATCAAACTACACCGACGCCCTGATATAAGCAAACCACACGTCAAATAAATGCCTCAAAAATAATGTTAACATTGCCTCAAGACCTAGCGACGATCCCTCTTCGAGAAATGGCAGAGTCAGTGTGAAAATGACCAAAATGCCCCCTAGTGTCAAATCCAACCTCTCTTTGATGTTGGCAAAAAATCATGAAGTTTGACTTTGGTTTGACCACAGTTGACCTCAGTTTGACTTTTTAACTGCATTGACTGCTTTTGACTTATCTGATCATCTGACTGAGCAAACTTTTGAGAAAAGTCTTGAAACTTGACATGGGGGTTCTTATACACATATAAGATGTTATGAAGCTCACTTGAAGTCTTGGAAGTCCATTTAGCCTGATTAAAGTCAAAACCCTAGTTTCGGATGCACTGCTTAGGAGGTGCATTGTCTGAGGGAATTGTCAACTCTTCTGACCAATTGTGAACTTTGTGAACCTTGTGAACATCATGAAGTGGCTTTGTAGACCTCATGACCCTTAGGAAAGCTTTGTAAACATTGTGAATCTTGTGAACCTTGTGAACCTTCAAGAAGCAACCTATGGACTTCATGAACCTCATGAAAGGTCTTGTAGATGTTGAGAAGTTTGTGAACCTTGTGAACCTCCAAGAAGCACAAAGTCTTGTATTGTGAGGGCAAATTTTGGGGTGCAACAGCTGCCCCTGTTCAATTTTCTGAAACCTGAGGGGTTAGATTGGTATATTTGCCAGTCGTAACCTAGAAGGTTGAAGGGGATTGAACACAAAAGCCCAAAAATTTGCACTCACCAGTGCACTAGAGTGGTACAGATGGCTAGTTGAATATGATTGAGTGGGCTTAAAGATGCCACTAGGGGGGAAGCAGTTCAAAATATGGGTGTATGATGAAAGCTGTCAGGAGTCTGGAATAATAATGATGTAGCAGCATGTCTTCATGAGGATAGAGCAACCAATAGTGATAACCCTAAAGCAGTCTTTGAAGCAATGGTATGATTTCAGGAGGATAGAACAATGAATGGCTCTAAAGCAGTCTTGAAATAATAATGTGATATGTCTTCAGGAGGATAGAGCAATGGATAACTCTAAAGCAGTCTTGAAATAATAATGTAATTTCAGGAGGATAGAGCAATGGATAACTCTAAAGCAGTCTTGAAATAATTAGATGGCTTCAGGAGGATAGAGCAATCAATAGCTCTAAAGCAGTCTTGAAGTAGTAATATGACCTCATGAGGATAGAGCAATGAATAGCTCTAAAGCAGTCTTGAAGTAACAGGATGATTTCAGGAGGATAGAGCAATTAGTAGCTCTAAAGCAGTCTTGAAGTCATGAGAGGCTATCAGGAGGATAAAATAACCCTGAGGTTACAATAAAGCAGTCCCAAAGTAATAAGAAGCTCATCAGGAGGATAAAGTAACCCTGAGGTTACAATAAAGCAGTCCCAAAGATCATAAGCTTGTTTGTTGGATAATTAACCTGAAAACAAGGTAGCATTCTGTATAACAACATTAGTTTATGCTTTATGTATGCATGTATGACATGATGCACTTAGGTAATGTACTATAGACATATATGTTATGGTATGATGTAAATGATGTATGTATGATATGACACTGCTGGAAGTGTCTGGATATCCTTGTATAACAACTGCTGGCCAAGGAAAATAAATCCCGATTCGTTGTTGAAGAATATATAACCCTCCGTCTGCTGGGGATAACAAGGTATAGATAACCTCCCGTTGTTGGGGATAACAAGGTATAGATAACCTCCCGTTGTTGGGGATAGTAGGGTATAGATAACCTTCGTTTTCGTTTGATAGTAGGATAAGTATAACATCCCGTCTTCGTTCATCGTGCCCTTATTGGAAAGTAATTTCCCGTATATCCGTATGAGGATAAAAGAGATGGATATAAATTCCAGGGGAGATTAGACTTTGTGAAAATGGATTAGTCCTACTGATGGTTTGTAACTGTCTTGTAAAGATGAACCGGCGAAGCTTCGTTGAAATCCTTCCCTCGTTCGCCCTTAGTAAATACTATTACTGCATTTTCATGCATTTCTGGTAAACATCAATCATATTAAAAGCATACATGCATTTCTGGTAAACATCAATCATATTCAAAGGCATACATACATTCAAACACAACCAATGGACGTTTTGCTTATGTAAATAGGGTAAAAGTAAATCTGGATTCAAAAGATGGAATTTATTTATATCAAAAGTGACCCATACACGGGTAAGTTTGTACAAGGAGACATAAACCCTAGTAAGAGAATTTTGTCATGAAGTTTTTACAAAAAGAATCAGCTATGTGGGAAATAATCCTATTGAGTTTCAATTCTACTATTGCCACTCAAGTATCTCATCTTCTTGCTGTTGAGACGGAAACGATTGGATTGAGCTTTATCTGTTTGAGCTTGAGTAAGTAGTACAACTGGTTGCAGTTTCATGAGTGATCCAAACGAGACATAGTCATACGCTTTAATCCCTAACTTTTGCCTGGATTGCCCTTTCAGGTTTTCAATCCACCGGGATACCCTTTTTTGCCCAAGCCGCCTTTTCAGGTTTTCGACTTGCCGGGTGTACATCTTTTTATATATATATCCCTAATTTTTACCCAAACCCTTTTGGTTTGCCGGGATGCCCTTATTTTTGCCTAGGCCTGTCAACCTAGCGGGTCTCTTTTTATGCGTAGTATTTTTTAACTATGTCTGCGTTTCCAGGTTGTGGGAAGTCTTCACCATCCATTGTAGTCAGTATCATGGCACCTCCTGAGAACACTGTCTTGACTACACATGGTCCCTCATATGTTGGAGTCCACTTGCCCCTTCAGTGTCAATCTCATTGCAGTATGCAGGCTTCTCAAATCTATCAATGGTAATCTTGGGAGCTTCATCATCCCAGCTTATCTCAAACATAGATGCCATGGTGGCCAATGCGTCTGCCAACTGATTCTCTCTTCGTGGAATATGTCCAAAAGTAATCTCTTTGAAATGTGGGATCAAAGACAACACATGTTCTCTGTAAGGAATGAGATTATCATGCTTTGTATCCCAATCTCCTTTAATCTGACTTACTACCAGAGCTGAATCTCCATACACCTCAAGGAACTGAATCTTCATATCAATAGCAACTTGCATACCCATGATACATGCCTCATACTCAGCCATGTTATTGGTACAATAGAAACAAAGTCTGGCAGTAATCGGGGTATGACAACCTTCAGGGGAACTAATCACAACACCAACACCATTACCATGTGCATTGGAGGCACCATCAAAAACCATAGTCCATCGGGATCCTTGTTCAGGTCCGTCATATTGTCCAGGTTCTTTGGTAACAGACATAATGTCTTCATCAGGGAACTCAAAATTCATTGACTGGTAATCATCTACTGCTTGATGAGCCAAATGATCAGCAACAACACTCCCCTTAATGGCCTTCTGAGTAGTATACTGTATATCATATTCCGTCAAGATTATTTGCCATCTTGCAATTCTTCCGGAGAGAGCAGGTTTCTCAAATATGTACTTGATTGGATCCATCTTCGAAATCAACAAGGTAGTATGGGTCAACATATACTGTCTTAGTCGGCGAGCAGCCCATGCCAAAGCGCAGCAAGTTTTCTCGAGCAGTGAGTATCTTGTTTCACAGTCGGTAAACTTTTTGCTAAGGTAGTATATTGCCTGCTCTTTTCGACCAGACTCGTCATGTTGCCCCAATACACACCCCATTGAGTTGTCTAATACTGTTAAATACATAATCAAGGGTCTTCCATCAACTGGTGGCATTAAAATTGGAGGTTCTAGCAAATATCTCTTGATTTCATCAAAGGCAGTCTGGCACTCATCATTCCATTCCATCACCTGATCTTTCTTCAACAACTTGAAGATTGGCTCACAGATGGTAGTTAATTGGGAAATAAATCTTGCAATGTAGTTCAATCGTCCCAAGAAACCTCTAACCTCCTTCTCAGTACGGGGAGCTGGCATCTCTCGTATAGCTTTCACTTTTGCAGGATCCACTTCAACACCTTTTCCACTGACAATGAAACCCAGGAGCTTTCCAGATCTAACTCCAAAAGTACACTTGTTTGGATTTAATCTCAACCTGTATTTCTTCAACCTCTCAAACAACTTGTGCAGATGATCAAGATGTTGTTCTTCATTCTGAGACCTGGCTATCATATCATCCACATATACCTCTATCTCATGATGAATCATATCATGAAACAAAGCCACCATAGCACGCTGATATGTTGCCCCTGCATTCTTCAAACCAAATGGCATTACCTTATAGCAAAAGGTGCCCCACTGTGTCACAAATGTAGTCTTCTCCATATCTTCAGGTGCCATCTTGATTTGATTGTAACCAGAGAAACCATCCATAAAAGAGAATACCTTATGCTGAGCAGTGTTGTCTACCAGGATATCAATATGAGGAAGTGGAAAGTCATCTTTAGGGCTAGCCTTGTTCAGATCTCTGTAGTCTACACACATACGTACCTTACCATCTTTCTTAGGAACTGGTACCACATTTGCAACCCACTGAGGATAAGAAGTTACGGCCAAGAACCCTGCATTGAACTGTTTCATTACCTCTGCTTTGATCTTTTCCGACATTTCAGGACGCATACGACGAACCTTCTGCTTCTTTGGACGACAATCTTCTTTCACTGGCAAACGGTGAACCATAATGTCTGTGTCCAACCCTGGCATATCTTCATAAGACCAAGCAAAGATCTCCACATAGTCACGTAGCATCTGAATCAACCTGCTCTTGACACTGTCCTCTAAATCAGCCCCTATTTTGACCTCTTTTCTGTTTTCTTCAGTTCCCAGATTCACAACTTCGACTGGCTCTTCATGTGGCTGTATAGCTTTCTCTTCTTGTTGTAACAACCTAGCAAGCTCCACAGGTATTTCACAATCGTCCTCGTTTCCATCTTCAGTTTGATAGATCGGATTCTCGAAATTGTAATTGGCAATAGTAGAACTGTTATCAACTGGATCCAGAGTGGATGAGGATCTGCATTTTAGTGACGTGGGTGTGTGTAAGAACACATAGCTGATAAAGCAAAGATAAAAGAAAAAGAAAGACAAGGAACACAATATTTACGAAAACGAAACGTCCACTGATTTTATTGAATGCAGTATGCAAATGAAATGACAATCCGTAACAAGCACACCATTGTGCCCCGGGTAAGGCACATGGCTTGAAAGTTTTAATTGTTCCAAAAATTATAAATTTAAAAACATAACACAGTAATAGTATTTACTCCTGACTAAAGGAGATAGGGATAACATCTTCAGCTTTCCAATTATTGAGTCCAGCACCCACAGTAGGAAAAATCCATGCCTCCAAGTTGTAGTCTTCATCTTGATCTCCCACAGCATTGATAACCCCTTGATTGATGATACGAACAGCACGGGCATGACGGACAGCCTTCTGGGACTCTGCAGTGAAACCCAAACCAAACTTGTCAGACTTGTATGGAATATCAGGAAGCTGACCCCAAATAGTACAACCACCTTCTTCCACCACAACTTTTGCATCATTGAGGGAGGCCATTGCCATTGTTGGAGGGTTTCTGATGACCACAGGAACCTTCTTCACAGCAGGAGGAGTCACACAATCCTTAACAGCCCAGGGAACCACTTCAAATGACTGACATGGAGTTTCAATGTATTCACCTTCTACTTCCAGATACTTGAAAGTGTTTACATGGCTGACAAAGTATTCTTCCTCTCCAAAGACAGTAACAACTTTTCCATTCACCGGATATCTCAACTTTTGATGTAATGTGGAGGTTACAGCACCTGCCCCATGGATCCAGGGACGACCAAGCAGACATGAGTACGAAGGACGAATATCCATCACATAGAATGTAGCAGTAAACACCTGAGAGCCAACCTTGATTGGAAGATCAATTTCCCCATGCACTACTCTTCTAGAACCATCAAAAGCCTTTACCACAATATTACTGGGCTTCAATACCGTATCTTCAGGACTCAGCTTGTTCAGGACTTCCTTAGGCAACACATTCAGAGAGGAACCATTGTCTATCAGCACATGAGACAGGGTAGTGCCCCTGCATTCAATTGAAATATGCAAGGCCCTGTTATGATCCCTCTTGGCAGGGGTCAAGTCAGCATCAGAAAATCCTAACCCGTTGTCATAGGTCAGGTGAGCAACACAATTCTCAAACTGGTCCACAGAAATTGCACTGGGTACATGAGCCATCTTTAGAAACTTGATCAATGACTTGGCATGAGCCTCAGAACATAATAACAGGGAGAGCATAGAAATCTTTGAGGGAGTATGCCCCAGCTGATCAACAATATCATAATCACTCTTGCGAATGATTTTCAATACTTCTTCCCTCTGCTTAGAGAGGTCATCAGCAGCTGGCACATCAGTAGATACAGGCTCAATAACAGGACCCTTGCCCCGAGCATCAGTGGTGGAAGTAACAGCAGGAGTAACTGCACTTTTAGAAGCAACTGGAGGAGAGAAGACTCTTCCACTACGAGTGATCTTGCTAGATCCAGCAATATTATCAATGTCAACAGGCATATCAGGTAAAGGCTCCTGCTTGACACCATGGATGTAAACATCAGACCCATAGTGCCAAGGCACAACTTTGTCAGATGTATAAGGAATAGGACCAGGAGTGGTAATGATCAGAGGAGCTACTCTGGCTTCAGCAACAACTTTCACAGGATCTTCAGCAGTAATCTTGATTAGGCCCTGATGAGTGATTTTAATGGGACCCTTTGAAGTGATTCTTAGTGGTACTTTGTCAACCATGTCAACCTCTTCAATCTTCTTACCCTGAGTCAGATGATCCACCATACTTTCTACAGATGCTGGTCTTCTTTCAAACACTATAGTATATTTATCCATGAGACGTTGAATCCCATCTCTCAAAATAAAGCAACTATCCGGCTTATAGGTACAATATAGACAATCTTCATGACAACCTGGAAAGATCCCAGCTTGTACTATCCTCTTTTTGATAACAGACAATGGTGTGCTCAACTCCATAACTGAATAGACATGCAGATCTTCATCAATATCTTCATCAATGGCGTTGACAGTCTTCTCGTGATTTGGCATTAGAGCTGTAATCACATTTGGAGTACCTGGTGGATCAAACTCAATTTCTCCAGCATCAATCATATCCTGAATTTTGTTCTTCAAGACCCAGCAGTTATTAGTATCATGTCCTGGACAGTTTGAATGATATGCACATCGTGCATTGGGATTGTACTTGGGAGAGGTAACATTGGGATTCTGAGGGGCCTCCCTCAGGGTAATAAGTTCAGCCTTCAACAAGTGTTGCAATGCCTGAGCCATTGACATGTTGATCTTCGTGAACTGTCTTCTAGCCCTCTGTTGGTTGCCTTGAGGCTGCTCTGTTGTTGCAGGAGTTGGATTTGAAATATGAACTGCACTAACAGACTGGTGCCTTCTGTTACGATCAGGCTGACCATACACAGCATTAGATTCTTTCTTCCCAGTGGGAGGCTTCTTTGCAGCACCTGATGAAGAAGTGCCCACTTGGATCTTACCACTCTTGATACCATTCTCTACTCGCTCTCCTGTCATGATCAACTCAGTGAAGCCAGATGATGAGCTTCCAATGAGATGACTGTAAAACGGACCATTCAGCGTACACATGAACATATCAACCAACTCCCTATCAGTCAAAGGGGGTTGAACTCTTCCAGCTAAGTCTCTCCACTTCTGAGCATACTCCTTAAAGCTTTCTTTGGCACCCATAGACATGCTTTGAAGCTGCATGCGAGTGGGGGCTAAGTCAGCATTGTATTGATACTGCTTGTAGAAAGCTTCAGCAAGGTCATTCCAATCTCTAATGTTGACACTCTCCAACTGATAATACCACTCTAGCTGAGCTCCAGATAAACTCTCTTGAAAGAAATGGACCCACAACTTTTTATCAGCAGTGTGGGGTTGAATTCTTCTGACATAAGACCTCAGATGCAATTTGGGACAAGAGACCCCATCATAG
The DNA here is from genome assembly GCA_963859935.3 of Lathyrus sativus. NCBI lineage: Eukaryota > Viridiplantae > Streptophyta > Magnoliopsida > Fabales > Fabaceae > Lathyrus > Lathyrus sativus. Next base: position 180,741 of record CAWUDS030001149.1, read on the forward strand.
ACAACAAATGTAGGAACTTTGAATCCAATGGGTATGACCACCCCAGATATCAAGCTCAAATCCTCAAAATCCAGCCCAGATGATTTCTGTAATTCCATAGCGTCCATTCTATCCACCAGCATCTTGAATTTGTCTTTGTTAGGCTCATGGTAGTAGTTAGCCTCAGAATCAGAGTCCCCCATAGTGTTGTGGAGACTGCCTCTCTCCTGCTCAGATTCTTCAGATTCATAGTCTTCAACATGTTCCTTGGTCTTGACAGGACCTTTGAACCTTCTTCCCATGTTGAGCAACCCAGCAGACCTTCTAGCCTTCTTAGTCTTCTTGGCCAGCAGTGTCTTCAATTCATCCTGCCCCTTGGATAGGTTCAGGATCAGCTCTTGGAACTGTGCATTCTGTGCCTGGAGATCCTTAACTGATTGTTCAAGAGCCATTGCTGAAATAAACAGCGAGAAGATGAGAAACCTGTGCACAATTATAAACCTGTGATGCAATGATATGGGAATGCATATGCAATGTTTTCAAGGACCGCAGGATTTAAATTTGCTTAAACAAACAAGAAAGTAACTTTTTATTAGTAATAACTTGTTTTGCCTTTTAGGCTTACAAAAAATGAAAACGAAATAAGTACAAAAGATGGGGTTTTAAGTCTCCCATGGACGTTTCCTCTTTGTGTTGAGGTATGAGTTGAGGTTTCGTTCCTCATGAAGTAGCTTTGTTAGCTCTAGGATCCTTGCTTGGCTTGCTTTGTAATGAGCCTCGAAAGTATCCCTTTGCTCTTTCAGTTGGATCCATGATCTCTGCAAGTCTTCCATATCAGTAGGCATGTCTGGGTGAAGGATGGTATAAGCTGTGTCTCCTTCAGCAACAGGTTCCATGGTAACTGGTAGGATGGCAGGATATGGCATCATGAGTGTCTGTGCACGAAATCGTACCCATCTGAGATAAGCCTCCATAGGAATGGTGTACTTAGGCTCCAGTGTCTTGCTGTCAATCCTGTTTATCTTTCCCCAAGCTCGTATGAATCTCTGACGGTAACCCTGAGGATCGTTGTCGTAGTCAAACACAATGCCCTGAATCAACATGTCATGTGGACCATCGCTCCGGGCGTAACCAAACTGTCGTAAAGCTAGAGATGGGTTGTAGGTGATGCCTCCTCTTATGCCTAGAAGTGGCACATTAGGAAACTCCCCACAACGGTCAATGATGGTGACATTCTCCATAGATCTGGAGCACCAATGGATGTCTGAGTGAGAAAGTGACATGATCCTCTTGGACCATCTGAACCCTTGCTCATTCTTCATTACTGAGCGAGGAAGGCGAGAAATAAACCACCTAGAAAGTAAAGGTATGCAGCACATCAAAGTTCCTCTTGCCCTTGTAGTACGGGTGTGAAGAGAATGTAGGATGTCTCCAAGTAAGGTAGGCACTGGATTGTGACTCAGGAATATGTTGATGGCATGAACGTCTATGAACTGATCAGGATTGGGGAACAACACTAAGCCATAAATCAATAAGGCTAAGATCTCCTCAAAAGCATCGTAGCTCATAGCCTTCAAGAACATTTGAGCTTTATCCACTAATACCTTGGCAAGAATACCTTTAACTCCACTTCTCGTCTCTAGAACAATGTCAGACTTCTTCAGATGTAGAGCTGCAGCAATAAATTCTGTTTTAAGCTCCTTCTCTAAGCCTGTGAATGGCTTCTGATCAAGAACAGGTATACCCAGAAGTTTAGAGAACTCCTCCATGGTTGGAACCAGCTGATAATCAGGAAATGTAAAGCAATGGTGCTTAGGGTCAAAGAACTGAAACAGCACACTCATCATGTCTTCACTGAACCCTGAAGTAACTAGATCCAATAAGTGACCATGTCTCTTGTTGAACTGGGAATGATCAGGCACTAGGGAAACCAACTCCTTGAGCTTAGCAGGTATCCCTACAAAGTTGATCCTGATGGTGTTTCTACGAGCAGAAGCCATGACCTGCAACAAAGAACAAAGATAAATCCTTTGGTCCTTGAAATGGTTAGGGAAAATGATATGCTTATGATGCATGATGATGCCATGATGTCATGCTCAATCACAAACATGTGGCACACACAAACAAGTCACACCATAGCCCTAGGTTTAAAGGCTTGCATGAGGTTTAAAGGTAAGTACCCTCCCCTGAAGTTAGATGGTTCATCCTGTCCTACAAAAGTAACCAGGTTCTAAGGGATCTCAATATCATTGATCCTTCACAAGGGTGGTTGTTCAGAAGGCAACTTACTTGCCAACCAAAACCCTCCAAGTTTAAGATCTCAATGAGCGTAGTATCGAGTGTCAACCAACTTCAGTCTGCACCAAAGCCGGTTACCTCACTACTTTCTAAAGGCCAAGATGAGTTAACTAGGGTTCTAAAAGTCAGTTAGTGCATTGACAACATATGGCAGCCTCAATATTATCCTCAACTTGACTTAAGGAATATAAGCACCAACCAAGAAGTCGCACTAACTATGGCCACCCGATCAACCGTATCGATATACGTCGTACAGTTTCCTTGGTCTATTGCCATTTACCTAAGGTACACTAGATCCGGGTTAGGACCTTTCACACATAAGAGCACCCCAACAATATAATAATAAAGCAAACAAGGCAAACAATTTAAAGTGATCTTAATTCCTAAGGGTACCCCTCTTAAATAGATCCCCAGCAGAGTCGCCAGTTCTGTAACACGGTGGGAGAACTGACTTTAAACAATGTTGCGGATAGCAAGAGTCGCCACCGACTTTTATTTTATCCATAAGGAAAGGTTATAAAAGAACAGGAAAGACCTTAGAGAATATTTTGGGTCCGGGGGGTAGGTTATGAAAAGGGAAGGTGTTAGCACCCTTTTCATCCATGGTTATCCATGGGCTCTTAGGTACTTAAGCTCACTTTTGAATTGTTTTGAAAGTGTAGTGTGTGAATAGAAAATTTTCAGAATAGTTAATAAATAATCCATGTAAGGATGTGTTAAGAACTTGTTTGAAAACTTGTTGAAAATTTGTTTAAGTGTGAAACAGTTTTGAAGTGAGCAAGCACCTAGGAGTAACCTACCCTAATGTTTAAAGGTCTTTCTTATTCTTTATTCTTTCCTTTAGTAAGACTATCCCTACTATAATGGAGTAGGTAGTCCTTACTTTGGATGTTAAGGGACATGTGAGGGACAATTTGACTTTGAAGGCCATTGTGGGATGTAATAAGCACATATAAGGGACCATCATCATTTTTCGAAAGGGACTTGATTCGTAAAGGCAACCATAAGGGACTTTGATGATTTTTTATTTGAGGGACTTGCTTTATACACCCCACTTAACCATTATTCGTAGGCAACTTGAGGGATATCCTTAGGAAGTGAGACGGCGATTAAAATCGACTTACGTGTGTGACGTGTTTATTTTAATTATCTTTATTTAAAAGTGATCTAAATTTATTTTAATATTACATACATGTTGTTACACTCCCTAATTACTAACCATAATAATAATTAAATAATTAAACAACTTTACATCCAAGAAACAATTACAAAATAATAAGCAAAATAATTAAATAGCAAAGATAAATAAAATATAAATAAGCAATAATAAATAATAAAGGGGGTTAATTCTAAGTTTACTCGGCAAGACATCGCATCTTGTGCCTACGTATCCTTACGGGAGTGGAATCAGAGTAATCGTAGTTCCCCTCAATAGGGAGGTTAGAAACTTCTTGACTGTGGTCAAGGTCTCAAGGGGAATAAACGCATCTTAAGGACACGCTTACGTGGAGTGTAGAAACTCCAAATCTCTACGTTGAAATGTTAAGTTGTAATTAGGGTTAAATTAGGGATTCCACGGCGGGAAACCCTAAAATGAGCGCGGAGGCTCTTTGACCTAATGCTAAGGGTAAAATTGTAATTTTGCCTGCGGCGAGGCATTTGTGAAAAATTTAGGGTTTGTAGTTTGTAGTTTTGAGGTTGAGGACTATTGACGCGGCGGTCATATGCTAGACCTAATTCCTTCGGATGTGTGTAGTGCGACAGAAACAGTGGTAAACGCGTGAGATAATTGAATCATGCAAACAGAGAGATAATGTCATAATTTAACCATGTAAGCAGAAATTTAAAGGCAGAAATTAAAGCGCGATTGTTAGGATTCGCGAGATTACATGATAGGAGCAGATACAATATGATAATGAAAATTTGAATTAAAAATACACAAAAATAACTGCTGGCAGCGTAACAAGCTGCAAAACGAGGAAACACTGTTAGTAAACCGAATCAGACAGTCATTGGATGAATTATGAGACAAAAGTGCAAGATTGGAGAGTTTTTTTTTTATTGTTTATACGTAATAAGTTAAAAAAAGATGTTTAAATAAAAAAAGGATTAAGTTTAATTTTTAAAAAAAAATAGTTTAGTTTAACTATCTAAAAAGTTTTTATTTTTTATGTTATCATATTTTTAAAAGGGTTTAAGTTAGATTTTTTTTTTAAAAGGTTTAAATTATATTTTTTTAAAAAAACAAATGTTAATATTTAGTTAGAAAAAGGTTTTAATAAAAATTTGGAAATAATAAAAATTAATAAAAACAAATAAAATGTAAAATAAATAAAACAAAAGAGGGTTGGGCCGGGTATCATTTCCGGACCCAACCCGAGCGGAACACACAAATTGGAAGGGGATTAGGGTTCCCCCCCAGAACCCTAACGGCGCGTATCGTTTCTCTTCTTCTCATCTTGTCGTTTCTCCGATTTCTCCTTCCGCGATGCTCTCTTCCGGTCCTCTTTGCTACCTTTCTTTCGCCTGAAACAGAAACAAATACATGAGATGAAACGCACGGTGTCTTACATTTACGGTGGGGCTTTGATGAGAAATTGAAGGGCGATGATGATGGTAATCTGAGCTCAGAGTGAGTTTGCTCGTCGCGTATTAGGCGGCGCTGGTGGACTCCCCTCGACTGATTATGTATGGGCTTTGATGAGTTCCGATGACTTCGAACTTCTCTTTCGCGGTCGTCCCCCTTCTTTGTTTTCGCTGTTAGCCCGTTAGGGTTTCAACAGGGTGAGTTCGTTCCTTTATATACCACTCTCTTTGATCTGTGGGCTTGGATAAATTTCTGATTTGATTTACCTCTGATTTGATTAACCAACATAATTTCGATTTGATTGGAAATTTGATATGATTTCCTTCCTTTTCTGGGCTTGCTCGAAACTGAGATTGGATTTGATTTGGGATTTATCTCTGATATGTTCTGATTTCCTTTTTCAGATTTGATTTGGACTCATTGCTGATATGGCTTATTTGGTTCGAACTTTCCTATTTGGAGTGTATATTTCTGGTTTGCTTCAATTGGATATGCTTCGAATTGCTTTCAGAAACGGGCTTATTTTGATCTGTTTTGGAACCAAACTTATTTGTGATCTATTTGATTTTCTGGACTTATGAACTGGACATTGAACTGATGCTAACTCGTTTCCTTTGACCCATCTGTTTCTGATATTTTTGATGTAATCTTGTTGTTGGGTTGCTATTTCCCTGGTGACATGCAATTCAGCTCAGTCCACCGTTGTTTACCTGATAGGGCTGGACTGCTAGACTCGTATCTCTGTCGCTTTTCTGATAGTCTTTTCTGATAGTCTTTTCTGATAGACTGATGCAACTGATATGTAGCTTTTCAGTTCAGCTTTTCATCTTTGGTCTTCTGATACAAGTTTACTGACTTTTCTTTTTCTTCTTTCAGAGGGAACTGGTGGTGCGGGTACTGCCGGGTCGACGCCGCCGAGAGAGGTCACGCGGTGATGATGACATCTTGTCTGAACTGTTGAAAGAGATGCTACCACCCTTTACCTTCGATTATGTTACCTTCAATTACGTCGCCTTTGATTTCGGTGATGATGACCTTAGAGTCTGAACCGCTATTGTGTATGTGGCTGCCCCTGTGTGATTAGTGGCCTCGCAATTTGTCGAGAGCTTTGTCCGAAATTACAGTATGCGATTCGATGTTCGGTAGGGAGTTGGTAACGGCTTCGGCTGTGGCTCTCCCGGCCGCTCGAATTTTCATGCCCGATGATGAATAAAAGCTGAGGGTTGAACTTCTTTCAATTCATTTTGTTTTGTTATTTTTGAGACTTGTTTAATTTGATTTCCTCTGAATACTCGATTTTATACCATCAATTATTCAGGATTAGAACTCACGGTATTCTCATATCCCTTTTGATTCACATTGCAGCTGGAGATTCAAATCGAATTGGAAAGGAAGGGTTGAAACCCGGAGGAAGTCTTATGTGCATAGCAGGTCGACTTACTGGAGATTTTGAGGAACTATCTTGCAAGGCTGATGTGTTTGAAAATTTGCTGCTGGGAAATAGTTTGTTCGGATAGCTTGTAGCAACTTGTATGAAGTTAGGAACCTGATTTGTAATAGTCATCACAATATAGTTTTGTACCTTGGTGTCATGCCTCCTGTGGGCTGTTGTTATTGGTGGAATTGTTACTCCAAATCTTAAGATAAAACCTTCATCATTGTAGCATGTAAACAAAGTTTGGAAATTATCCGAACCTGTTAGTTATTTTTACAAGGCACTTGCTTGGAATTATGGCTCAAACTGAATTTTGTATATTTGAATGCACCATCCCTTATATTGAATAAATAAAATCAGTACTTTGTGCATATTTGAAATGTACCGCCCTTTTATATTAAATGAAATAGAATCAAACCATGAATGTTGCCGGTTATTTGAATAATAAGTATCCAACAGAGGTATTAACCTCTCGTTCAACATATAGCATGTTTTCTTTATAATAACCAGTGAGCACTCAAACCACGAATTGGACTTGTAAATAAATATGGGTATCTCACATGACTTCGATGAAAACAACAGCCAAACATGGGATTGAACCTCAACTAGCAACATCCCTTATTAATATTATCCCATTGTTTTTTTGGGCCAACCGCGGACATGCGCCAAAACCGCAACAATCCATTCTTAAGTAACAATTTGCCTGTGTTTAGAGCAGCCCGACTTAACATTAAATATTCAATTAATTTCCACTAATCAAATAACTTTTAACAAAATTCATGGACAAGAATCCTGCAGACGCTCGAATCATATTTTGGCGCTTCAGTACAACCAAATATTCCAAATTAAATCGCTCGTAATTAACAGAAACAAAATTGTTTGGGAGTGACTTAAAATAGACCACGAGCTATGAACAACCCAAATCCAGTTGTATTTCTGACAAAGTTTCCTGATACCAATCAAACTACACCGACGCCCTGATATAAGCAAACCACACGTCAAATAAATGCCTCAAAAATAATGTTAACATTGCCTCAAGACCTAGCGACGATCCCTCTTCGAGAAATGGCAGAGTCAGTGTGAAAATGACCAAAATGCCCCCTGGTGTCAAATCCAACCTCTCTTTGATGTTGGCAAAAAATCATGAAGTTTGACTTTGGTTTGACCACAGTTGACCTCAGTTTGACTTTTTAACTGCATTGACTGCTTTTGACCTATCTCATCATCTGACTGAGCAAACTTTTGAGAAAAGTCTTGAAACTTGACATGGGGGTTCTTATACACATATAAGATGTTATGAAGCTCACTTGAAGTCTTGGAAGTCCATTTAGCCTGATTAAAGTCAAAACCCTAGTTTCGGATGCACTGCTTAGGAGGTGCATTGTCTGAGGGAATTGTCAACTCTTCTGACCAATTGTGAACTTTGTGAACCTTGTGAACATCATGAAGTGGCTTTGTAGACCTCATGACCCTTAGGAAAGCTTTGTAAACATTGTGAATCTTGTGAACCTTGTGAACCTTCAAGAAGCAACCTATGGACTTCATGAACCTCATGAAAGGTCTTGTAGATGTTGAGAAGTTTGTGAACCTTGTGAACCTCCAAGAAGCACAAAGTCTTGTATTGTGAGGGCAAATTTTGGGGTGCAACAACAGGCAAATCGACACGCACAGACACGCAAATGCACACACACACACACACACACGCATGTGCACACGCACACGCACACACACACACACACACACACGCACGCACGCAGGCGCACGCACACACACGCACACACACACGCACACGTAAGCACACACACACACACGCGCACGCGCTCCTGCAGGGACACACACAAATAGAGAAACACGCGCGCGCACAGGCAAGCTAGCAGGCACGCGCGCGCAGAGGCGCATCGACACGCACAGACACGCAGGTGCACACACACACACACACACGCATGTGCACACGCACACACACAGACACCCACACACACACACGCAGACACGCAGGCAGGCGCACACGCACACACACACAAATGCGCGTGCACGCACTTACACAGACACACACACGCTCTCATGCGCATGCGCGCACACACACACTAACGCGCGCGCACATACTTACACACACACACACACGCAAACACGCACGCACGCTCGCAGGCACACACTCGCACGCACACACTCACACACACACGCACACGCACAAACACAAACACATGCGCGCACGCACAATCACACAAACACGCACGCGCACGCGCACAGGCATGCACGCACGCTCGCACATTCACACACGCATGCACGCACGGAGGCACGCGCACACACACACACACACACAAAGACACATAAACACGCATGCGCCACACAGAGACACGCACACACACAGACACGCATGCGCACACGCACACACACAGGCACAGACAATGACACGCAGAGACACACGCACTCACGCGCACACACACGCACACACATAGACACGCACACACACACACACACGCACACGCATACACACACAGGCACGCGCGCACACCCGCACATACAGGCAGACACGCGCGCGCATGCACGCACACACACACACACACGCACACACAGACAAACAGACACGCGCGCGCACACGTATGCACGCACGCGTGCACGTACGCACACAAACACATAGACATGCACGCACATACACACACACACGCATGCACACACGCACGCACGCCCCACTCACGCACGCACGCTCACATACACAGACACGCACGCGTACACATACGCACGCACGCAAGCGCACAAACACACACACAGACACAGCCACGCAGAGACACACGCATGCGGGCACACACACACACACACACACACACACACACACTCAAACACACACACACACAAACAAACACACACAGACACGCACGCCCGGATGCACGCACACACAAACGCGTGCGCACGCACTTACACACACACAAACACACACACACACACATGCACACACACGCGCATGCACACACACACATACACACGTGCAAGTGCGCACTCACGCTCACACACGCACACACTCAGACACGCACAAACACGCACGCGCCTACACACACGCACACACGCACACACATAGACACGCACACGAACACACAGACACAGACACGCAGAGACACACGCACGCGCACACACACACGCACACACATAAACACCGCGCGCGCGCACACAATATGCAAGCAGGCACGCGCGCGCACAGGCACATCGACACGCACAGACACGCAAATGCAGAAACACACACACACGCATGTGCACACGCGCACACACACACACACACACACGCAGACACGCACGCAGGCGCACACACACACACGCACACGTAAGCACACACACACACACGCGCACGCGCTCCTGCAGGGACACACACAAACAGAGAAACACACGCGCGCACAGGCAAGCTAGCAGGCACGCGCGCGCACAGGCACATCGACACGTACAGACACGCAGGTGCACACACACACACACACGCATGTGCACACGCACACACACAGACACCCATACACACACACACGCATACACGCAGGCAGGCGCACGCGCACACACAAACAAATGCGCGTGCACGCACTTACACAGACACACACACGCTCTCATGCGCATGCGCGCACACACACACAAACGCGCGCACACACACTTACACACACACACACACACGCAAACACGCACGCACGCTCGCAGGCACACACTCGCACGCACGCACTCACACACACACGCACACGCACAAATACAAACACATGCGCGCACGCACAATCACACAAACACGCACGCGCACGCGCTCAGGCATGCACGCACGCTCGCACATTCACACACGCATGCACGCAGGGAGGCACGCGCACACACACGCACACACACAGAGACACATAAACACGCATGCGCCACACACAGACACGCACACACACACAGACACGCATGCGCACACGCACACACACAGGCACAGACAATGACACGCAGAGACACACGCACTCACGCGTGCAGTCACACAGACACGCGCACACACACACACACACGCACACGCATACACACACAGGCACGCGCGCACACCCGCACATACAGGCAGACACGCACGCGCATGCACGCACACACACACACACACACACAGACAAACAGACACGCGCCGCACACCAAGGCACGCACGTGTGCACGTACACACACAAACACATAGACACACACACACACATACACACACACACACATGCACACACGCACGCACGCCCACACACGCACGCAATCATAAACACACACACAGACACGCAGAGACACACGCATGCGGGCACACACAAACACACACATACACACACACACACACTCAAACACACACACACACACGCACACACACACGCACGCGCACACGTACACACACAGACACACACACACACACGCAGACATGGACGCAGATGCACGTGCACACACACACACACAAACGCGCGTGCACGCACTTACACACACACACACACACACACATAAACGCGCGCGCACGCACTTTTACACACACACACGCACGCACGCGCACACTCACAGACACGCATGCACACACGCACACACACGGGCACAGACAATGACACGCAGAGACACACGCACTCACTCACGCAGTCACACAGACACACGCACACACACACACACGCACACGCACACACACAGGCACGCGCACACATACACACACACACACAGGCAGACACGCACACACACAGGCACGCGCGCGTGCATAGGAACACAGACACACACACATATATAGACACACACACAAACATACACACACATACACACACACACACACAAAGACACGCACGCGCGCGTGCACGTAGATAAACAGACAGGCTCGCACACACACACACACAGATGCACGCACGCACACACATACACGCACACACGCACACACGCGCACACATACGCAGATACACACGTGCACACACAAACACACGCATACACACAGACACGTACGCGCACACGCACACTCAGAAACACACACACGTAGAGACAAAAGCAAGCACATGCGCGCATGCTCACACACACACAGAGACACACGCCCGCATGCACACAAATTCGCACCCACCCACGGTTGTCCGTGCACAGACGCACAAACACACACACACACATGCACGCACGAATGCACGTACAAACACGCGCGCGCGCACACACATATACACACAGACACAAATACAGACACGTAGAACGCATGCCCGCGTGCGCGCACGCGCATAAACATACACACTCACGTAGAACGCACACACACACACACACAAGCACCCACGCACGCGCACACACTCAGACACGCACAAACACGTACGCGCACACACACGCACACACATAGACACGCACACGTACACGCATGGACACAGACACAGATACAGACACGCAGAGACACACGAACGCATGCGAGGGTGCACGCGCGCGCGTGTGCAGACAAACACACACACACAACACACAAAAAAGCACGCGCCCGCGCGCACGGACGCACACACGCATGCACGCA